>BRDA01041358.1:0-38824 GCA_036984385.1 Crenuchus spilurus
TATCTTTGCATATTTAAAAATACTGTAACATTATTTTCATTTTTTTTCCTCAGAACATGTAACCAAAACACCAAACTGACAAGTTTTGTATTGCCAATAAGAGAAGCTTAAATAAATCAATTTGTATTTCCTTAAATCACATTATTTTTAAAAAAGCTTTACACAAGCATGCATAGCTTTGCTTCATCTGGAGATGTAGCTCCATCAGTCAACGCCATTACTGCCATTTAATCTGTGCTGCTCCTTTAAGGCCATGTTGTTGCTACATTGATGCTGTATGCAGTAAATATGATCTAACAAAACTCAACATTCATAAATATTTACTCTCCCACATCACTGTGTTATATTGTTCCTCTGTTTAAACAGAACAGTAATAATCTCTTACTGATCAGAAATGAGCTGTGATACACTCCCTGTGCATGCTCAAAAATATCAAAATGCTTTACTAGCCTAAAAAATAAGTTGTGCTTCATGTTAACATTGACAGTCCTAATTTTACACAGAAGTAATAACGGCTGAGATTACTTTTATCAGGACATAATGAATAAAATAATTCCATTACATTTTTAGAGAAGTAATTTGTAATTTGTAATCGATTACATTTTTCCCACTAACCCCCATACTGTTTAATTGCAAGTGACTGGTCATTTTCAGTTTTATTCCCATACTATTCCAATATTATTAATCTTTTTTGGTTTTCCTTCTAATAGTCAGTCAGTCTCATGTCCATTTCACAAACTAGACAAAGTATCTCCATTAAAGAAAATAGATTTGCCATTTGCTTTATTCTAAATGTCAAATACAGTTACTGTTTGGACTCTGTATTGTACATGTAAATGAGGAAACTAAACAGATTCTCCTAATTTACCTCTCTCCCACTCAGAACTGTAATGAATTCATTCAGAATTACTAAGCTTTCTGTGTGTGCAGCAGTGACTATGACACTATGGCACTGAAATGGAAGGCTTTGATAACCATGGTCCTAAATATATGCATCTTTTCATATAACAATTCAGACAAAAATACTCAGCTGTGTAGGCTTTTGTTGTCTGGTTACTGTGAATAAACTTACCATTTTCATCTTAGAGTACAGAGTACATTTGCTATACCTGAACTTTCATTTGATATCAGTTGTCATACTGACACCTCTAGCAATTAAGCTACTTCTTTAATAAGGTTAGCAAATTACAGGTCATTATATAATATGTGGCCAGCAGAGGAACTCAGTATCTCTAAGCTTAGCTTAGGAAATATTGTATAAGAGGTGGCTACAGCTGAAGGCTGACAGAGCATGACACCTATAAACTGTTACTGTAATTAATGGATGGGAAAACTGTGGAGTTAATTAATTGCAGAGCACTATGTTAGATGTTTCACATGTTTTCCAGATCTATTAAGACTTAAAGGTCAGAAGGCACTGTGGAAATCTAGTTCTGATATAAGAACAGCCTCAATATTGATGGCAGTAAGGTAGTAAGGACACTTGTGCTTGACATATCAGTGTAGCTGTTAGTGTACTTAACTTTCCAGGGACCCCCATAAGCCACAGGCCTCAAAACTACATATACAATATGTGTTGATATAAAATAATTTTAAAATGTTTATACAATTTTATACTTATAAAATTTTGCGCTTATTTAAAAAATTACTATTTCCATGTCCCTCCCCCTCCAACTCTGCTGCACTCTAGCAGTAATTGACACTCTATCAGAGGGTTCTGATTGATTATTCTGATTTATTGAGTGCATTATTTCAAATGCCATTAGGAGCCTGATTTTTACGCAGATTCTTTTTGTCCTGTACTACTCTCAGGGCATATTTTTATACAGGTTATACCACATGTAACTTTAAATTAAAACTGCATCCAAAATGTCACATAAATCTGAAAATTAATAAATAAATACAGAA
Source organism: Crenuchus spilurus (assembly GCA_036984385.1). Lineage (NCBI taxonomy): Eukaryota > Metazoa > Chordata > Actinopteri > Characiformes > Crenuchidae > Crenuchus > Crenuchus spilurus. The sequence continues at coordinate 1,909 of BRDA01041358.1, forward strand.
AATAACAAATATTCCAAAACTATAATAACTTGAATCTTGGAGGCCCAATCCTTTTGCCATTTGCATAAGGCCCCAAAATAACCAAATCTGCCCCTGATTAGAACAGATGGACATACTGGGACTTAAGCAGAGTACCAAATCCTGAGAACAATTTCTGGTAGCAAATATTCATGCTTAATATTAATATCACAATTGTTTGGAGGGCAAGATAATGCACCTACCATCCATCCACATTTGAAAGCCGCATAACCAGTGTAGCTACATAGTTGCTGGCGCTTACATCATTTCCACAGCAATCCATGCAGGTAATTGGTGATGTCTTGACATACAAATCAGATCTGATCACTTTCAAATAACAGTGCAGAGAGTCTTCTGAAAAGATCTGGCTTGAAAAACAAATATAGTTGTCTTGCAATCTGATTACAGTCATATTTACACAATTGTCCTCTTACCTCAGATGCAGTTGGTTGGCCAGGGATTGTTTGAAGTCCAAATTTGCTTCTTTAGTTTAAAACTGGAGCTGCAATGCTAAAATTGCATAAAACACTTAAATAGATTATTGTTTTTGACAAAACACAATGCCAAAATATCACTTAACTCACTCAGACTGCATCCAGAACTTAAATAAGGTCTCACAGCTGAGGTGATGTGGTATATGACACATTCCAAACTATAAAACTTAATAAAATGTCACCTCTACAGACAGCCATGTTCAAAGTGGTGTACATCAGTGAACTGTTCTGTGCTATTGAATTTGAAAACTGAATGACAGTCTTTTGTTAAGAGCATCTACATACTTACTCCCAGCAGGAGATTCACTGTATTCTACTATATGGCCAACACTATTACCATGTCCTTACAGTAACGTACTGCCATCAAATACTTTCAAAATCCAAAGGTATACATCCCTGTACAAGCTTTTCTCAAGCTTTGAATTGAGAGGCTCCTTTAACACTCTTCAATAAGTAAGAATGAGAGGCAAGAGATGTCCATTTTTAAACTTAATAAAGTGTTTATTGGAGAGTTATGAGAAAGAAGCGGGCAGGCTGATGTATAGCACTCTTTTCATTTAGCCCCACGCTTGCTCCTGAATGAGCACCACTTCCCTTTTTAATACAGAGATAAAATGAATGGTCATCATCATCTCTCTACCGCTGGCTCGCCTGATTATGCGCCTCCTTTTTGATTCAGGCAGCTTATGCCCAGCCGCTGTCCTTGTGGGGAATGTCTGCTCTGGTGCATGCAGAAGCCTGGGCTAATACCACAGGGCTACACGAGGCCGCTGAGATAGAGCTCAGATTAAATGTGGCGGCGGTGCTCAGGATCCAAAGGCTTAGCGGTGCTCTCGATGCCGTTTCAACAGGTGTGGGGTCGGATTTGAAACTAGGGCCATCGTACACTCTCGTTTATGGGAAAGGGTTAAAGCAAAGTCATTCTGACAACCGATGCTCGAACCGCAGGGCCAGAGAATGCTAAGGGCGAATGCTGATTTGTTTTGCGGCAACTCGTGTTTCTCCAGAGAAATTGCCTTTTACTGACCGATCCCTGCTTTGTTTTTGCAGGCTTTGTTTTATCAGTTTGGATTTAGACAGAAGAAGCATGTCTTTGTGGTGAGTTAAAGGGACAAGTGTGTTTGGAGATGGTAATGCATAGAAAATCAGAAGCAAAGCTATCAGTCGAGCAAACCAAGAAATTGTTTGGGATCCATGGTGATAAACATCAAACTGATTATATTATCCAGTGTTCATTTGTGTAGACATTATTCAAATGTGTTGGTATGTATGTGGTTTATATGTTCAGTAGGCTATGAGTAAGGAAAGAACATGAGTAAAAGTCTGCAAGTTGACTGTACAAATTGGAAAATTTACATAGTGTAGCTGAGTGGCTAAGGCAAGAGTTGTATCCCTAGATAATGTGGTGAGAACCATTGATTGACATGCAACATTGCCAGTAACAGGCTGTTATTTCGGGGAGACTTTTTGGGAGAGGTGATAAAGTAAAAACAGACCCACTGAAAGCAAAGTTTAGGATTGTGTACATTATAAACAGGCTCCTAATTGACCATCTAACAAAGAAAATGAGCTCCAATAGAAATGAATCACAATATAGACTAATTAGCCACAACAATAATACAATAATGGATGTGAAAGTCTGGGATGGTAAGTGAACACTCACTTAGACAACATGTTGAATGCTCTACAGATATGCAAGTAACTTGCATATAAGAACTCCAAATAATGATCCAGAATACTGTGTCTAAGCCTGTAGGGTGTTCTCATTCAGCAGTGGTGAGACTCTACCATCATTGGCCTTCAAAGATCTCAAACCCTTTCATGATCTGTGGGATGTGCTGGAATAGCAAGGCTGATCAGTGGAGACTCCACCTCACAGCTTACAGGGCTTAAATGATCCACTTCTAAAGTCTCAGTCCCAGATACCACCATGTCTTGTAGAGTCCATGACTCAGAGGGTTGGAGCTGTATTGTTGGCATGTAGAGAACTGACAGCACTTTGTTATCACATTGGTTTTAATGTTATGGCTGTAAATTTCATACACATGCCACAATATTTATGCAGTAAAACTCGTTTTACTCCAAATGAAAATAAACAGTATTTACCATTGCAGATTTTCTATTGTTTAATGTGAAATTAGGCAGCAATGCTTGCATGCATTCGTAAATAGCATTGTCCTTAAATGGTTATTGGCATGGCTGTATATGACCAAGATTGATTAATAATACATCTCCAGAAAACGTCATGTTCATTATTTAATTAAAAATGGTAGGCTAGGCCCTGAGTGGCTCAGCAGGCTAAGATGCTGACACTATGACCAGAGGATCACGGTCATACTGTTTACCATCAACAGCCGGGGCCCAAAAGAGCAAAAATTGGCCATGCTCGCTCTGGGTGGGTAGATGGCACTCTCACTCCCTATCACTCACACATTACAATGTCCACTTGCTCAGGCATCTACTGATTGGTCCATCCATCGCTGGGAATCCTGCGCTTTCCTCCGAGCGAGTTGGCTCCCCAGTGACGGTGTATCATGACGGTAGTTTGAAAAGAGGTGGTGGCTGCATCACATGCAACGGAGGAGGCTTGTGCTTGTCTTCACCCTCCTAGAGTCAGGGACAGTGCAAAGTGATGGGGAGAGCCCCCTAGTGGATGGGATGGGTTAATTGGCTACTACCACACTGGGAAGGGGAGAAAATTGGAAAAATATGTATTAAAAAAAATATGGTAGACTGTCATTTTATATTCATTATATGCATATAAAATGACATATTTAAATCTTTTTTATGTTGATACTGTTTGAATAATAATTTACTCAACCTCAAAAGGAAATATTATAATAATCTAAGATTCTGAATTTCTGATATTCATGAGCTGTAAGACAAACTGATCAACATTGAAACAAAATAGGCTTGAAATGTCACTGTACATGTAATGAATATAAAATACCTTTTTAAATAAATCATGTATAACAATGAACTTCTTACCAATATTCAGTTTTTTGATGTTGCACTGTACATTCCCACCTCAGAGTACTTTGAAAATGAATTTTCTAAGACAGCACTCACAGAATCCTTTTGAGCACCTTTACTTTTAAGAGGCGGGGTAGGTAAGTGGATGATTTTTGGTAGGGGGCCTTGAAGATATTTTTGTTTAAGGCTGTCAAAAGTTCAGAAATGACACAGCGTAATGCTGCTGCAGTTGACTGTGGCAGATGATTGCTACCTTGACTGTGTGGGGGCTGAACAGTGTAGTGTAGACAGTTTTGCAGTACTGATTGTGTTGTGCTGGGTAAGTACATTGTGCTTGTGACTTCTGTTGAACTTGGCAAATTAGTTGCTCATAATGTCTGTGCATGTGTGCGTGAGGGAGCATATGTTCTAGGTTTGGCCATAGTGTGCACGTGTTTGCACACTATGGCCAACATGTGCATGCAGTCAAACATGTCAACTCTATGTATACAAAAGCACTGCTTCTATGAATATATGTATAAGGCTCCGAGGAAATCTTCACCGCCACCGTGCTCCGCTCGGCAGTCAGTGCCATCCAGCAAAGGCGACAGTGCAGATTCCTTCCCCTCTCTACCAGATTTGCTTGAACATCTGTGTTGGGTCTTTCTTGAGTAGTGTGTATTTAATGGAGCCTTATGTAATTACTGCTATTGCAACAGAAGCGCAAGCAATGTTTCCTCTGGTTTGCGGAGGCTGCTGAATAAAAAGCAGATGGCATATTTTTTCCTAGCCAGGTGCTGATGTGCGGAAACAGAGCTGGCTAACTAGCCCAAGCAGAGCAAAAGCGTGGCTCTTCGGATCGTCGTGGAACATCAAGCAGAGAGGCGTAGGTGGCCTGGCAAAGAGCTTTAAAACAATTTGTTAGAACAAACATACAAAAAAAGATCTCCCATCATAAAGAAGCAAATATTAACCCTCTGGAGTCAACTCTTCCGCCACCACCATATTAACAAAATTCTCAATAAACACTTATATAACTCTGCAATTCTTTGTCCTAGAAACAAAACTAAACATACCCCAGAAACCTAAAAGGGTCTACTTTTCAAAAATATATACAGTAGCTTCAGTCTAAATATATTTTTATATTCTTGTATGAGGAGCTTAAATAAGCAGAGATGTCTGTGAGAGCGACTCAGACAGCTGCATATATTTTCCCGCAAATAGACATGTTCTGTCATTCATATGATAATGACATGGTAATTCCAGATATTCCATTGGTGGTTTCCAGGGGCCTGGAATCCGTGGAATGTGAATATGAACAAAGACCTCTCACCTGAGGTGATCCTGAACAAAAGAGCTTTCACCTGATTAACACCTATCTCATAAATATTCTATGTAGGGTTAGTGGCTGAGGAAAACATAGTGTCACCTCACATTTATTAAACTTTAGAAATAACACATACAATAAAAAAAAACACATACAATTCCTAAAAAAAAATAATAACCAGTGGGTAGCAAATACCTTTGTTTTTTCCATTTTTAATCAAAACATAGATTTATGACACTCTTACTGTTTTGATACTGTTGTTGCTGAGTTTGTGCTGAACAAAAGCCTGTGTAACATTTTGGAAAAAATCATTTAAGACGGGTGTAATTGTAAAAAGTCAAAGCATGTCAGACTACATCAGAGTGTCCTCAGACTCTCAGACTCCAGGGAGTTAATCTGGACAGATTTCACCACATGTTCAAAATGCTAAATTGAAGCTCAGGTGCGAGTTTTGACCTGAACATTTGTAAAAAAAAATTCAGATCTTGGCTGGGAAGTTTTTCAGAAGCCTATAAGCTATACAAAGATCAAAGAGATCCACAGACTAGTTTGTATGCAGATTCAATGTGATACAACTCAAGATGATGCGAGCACTTAAAAAATATACGAAGGCTTGCTTTCTTATGTAGAAATATGCAGGTATTTAATTAAATCTCAGCGGCTGCTTCCTCACTTGAAATTCACCAGTGTTGAGGAAGCTAATTTGGAAAATGTAACTCGCTAGTATATCTAATCACTCTAAAATAGCTTCACTTCATCAAAGTGGAAAATTGACTTCTGTAGGAGACTGCTTCAAAAATGAGCTGCTGCAAAGTGTTTTTTGAACTTTTGCTTTGTGGCTCAAATCTTACTCAAGTAGCATGATTAAGCTTGGAACGGGTATTCCAAATGGCCAAAAAATAAAATCCCTAATAAACAAAAGCTTACGTATGTTACTCATTCAAAAACAGGCATGCCCAGTACTGGTCCTGGAGATCTACCATCCTGGAGATGTACACCATTACCTGCAGCAGGTGTGTTAGATTAAGGTTGGACCCAAACTGTGCAGGGTGGTAGATTGCCAGGACCAGGGCCATCCTGAATTTGAGTAATTACTTTAATTTGGCATTTGCTTTACAGGTGCAGTTCTCAAGCTTGTATTACATTTACTGGCTACCTATGCTAACTCATCTTAGATTAGCTAAACTGACTCGCTCACAGAAAAATGTTAATAAGCTCATATTTATATATGCCTATGTGCTGTTGACCCCCCACTGCCAAACCATCTTCCACAAACTCTATAATACCGCTGAAGGTGCCTGGTGGTATTTGGCATCAAGACATTAGCAGCAGATCTTTTAAATTGTTGTTCCAGCACATCCCACAGATGGATTGAGAGAGCTGGAGAATTTGGAGGCTACTGTTGATTGATATTCACAACAGTTGACCAAGAGTCTTGGTGTTTCATGCCTGCACATTTCTCTCACATCCAAAGACGAACAAGATAAGGTTATTTTCTAAGGTTATTGGCTAAGATACAGTTGCAAAGAGCACTTCCATGGCAGATGCAAATTCACTGACTAAGCAGGTCTGAGCCTGGTTAGTACTTGGATGGGAGACCTCCAATGAAAGCTTGTGTATCTCCTGGAAGTGGGGTTGGTGGAGACAACAGCAGGCACTATTCCTGTGTTCACTGTGGATCTCAAAGATCCACTGCAGTGATGGAGACACTGTACTGTGTATATGGTGCTGCCTTTCTTTTGAGAAGTAAAACTGAGGTTCTAATTCTCTGAGGTTAGAAAAAAAATCATTGGTCATTTCCTCTAAAATGGTAGTGGTGTTACACTGATGTCCAGGCTAAATATCCCACTCCCAAAACTGGCTTAGCCATCCTCACCGCTTTGTCTAATAGTTCATGTTCTAGAGTTCTAGTGGAGGCCCGATGCTGTAACATCATCCAGATGGACGCTAACCATTGGTGGTAGTTGAGGTGACTCTAATGTCTGTCTCAAATGTCAAAGTGCTTTGAGTGCCTAGAAAAGTGCTATAGAAATGGAACTAAATAAGTACCATTAAGGAGAAAGTGCTGTTAGAACAGATAGTCATTTGTAATGGATAGACTTATATATGATAGACCTCCATACAAAAAGTAAAGCTGTTGACCAAAATAGGAAAACAGCTCTGACAAGTAAGCAGTGCTGCAGCAGATTCTTGTCTAGATTGTAGTGTGTAGCTTTCGAGTGAGGTGGGGAGATGCTTGGTAAGACATATGGGTAGATGTCCCAGGTGAACCCATGTACACGCGGTGTTTAGGGTTAAGGGAGAGTCCGAGTTGGGGCTGGCAATTGTCAGCCACCTCTCTTTCTCCATTCCCCGCGCTATAAATAATTCACTATCATCTTAAAAAATCCAATTGCCACACACATCCAGCGCTATCACCATGCGGGGCTCATCCATAACTTCACCTCACCTGTCAGGGACCCGTGTGCCTGGAGCTTCAGCGCATCATAAATTTAATGTCACCCACTGTCTGTCTGCCTTTCTACCACACTCAACCTCGGCCGAGTCCCAGAGGACGCTTGCACTCTCTCGCTCTCGCTCGCTCACTCAGTCTCCTTCCTCCACATAAACAGCCTAGTGCTGGTTTATTATGTCTTCTTTCATATATGAGCGCAAATGTGATTTTATAACAGCATGATTCTGTAGGAACAGCAGTAATTACATACTTATCAGCTTTTCGTTTTTAGGGATTTACGAGTTGGATTAGGCAGATCACAGTTAAGCATCAGAATGGAAAAGGGTAAGGAGGTAAAGTCATAAGACCATCAGATACTTGTAAACCACAGACCGTCAGATAATAAGCTTCATAATTACTAGCATTATATTAGCTGTAGGCATAGAGCACTATTTCTGTCATCTGAAATACCAACGTTTAAATGCTTTGGGTGTGCATATTGATTGTGTTCATTAAAAGGCCCATGTCCTACATTTTTTCTTGTATTTACTTTTTCTACAACATCCACTTACAGTGTTTGTTCTGTCATAATTTAGTCATGATTCATTTATATGGCTGTTTCCAACCTCTCTGCATCTCTAACAGTCAAACAGGTTGATTAAATAGGTCAATATACTATATATAAATGAGCTCTGTTTTGATTGGCTGCCCTGTTCAAATAGAAATCCTGGTGGGAAACACTCCTTATAACTTCAGTTGGAATGGGCAGTGCTAAACAGCTGTATGCTGAATAGATGAATATACTGTGTGTACATTGGCAGACAAACATTTGGTTAAAATGTTTATTTCTGTTAATTTCTAAATGAGAAGAAAGATAACATTTCCTTAATGTTTCACATTTTACCTGTTTCAAAATGAAAAAAGGCAAACAACCTGAAGTCAGTAATTGGTCAGTATTTATTAGCACCTCCTTTAGCAAGTCACGTTTTGTAAATAATTTTTGTAGCCAACTAAAGATCTTTCAATTTTTGCTTGTGGAACCTTTACATTTTGCAAAAGGCTTTGTGTGCAATTATTGGGTCAAAATACACGTACCATCCCATCCCTTTTGAGGTCTAAATATAAATTTTTGATTATGTTTAGGTTAGGAAAATATAAGGGCCAAGGCAAAACCTTCAACCTGGATTTTTTGGAGTTTTTAGGATCACTATCCTTTTTGGCATAACTATTTTACCAATGCTGTTATGCTTGCTTCCGGAATTTGCTGATATTTAAATTAATTCATTTTTCACTTTACCTGTGAAATGTTCCCCATGCCAATGATGCCAGTGGCTGCAACACAAGCCTACGCATGACCACATTAACCAAAATATGCCAAGTGTGCCCACAACTTGTGCGTGCCATTGTAAATATATTCATGTTTCTGACAAAATGAGTCAACACAATTTGCATATATAAACTTTATGGGATGGTTTCTTTAGCAATGTTAAAATATTCTAAAAATATATGCAAAATTAGGGTTCCCATGATTTAAAGAATGAAGCCATTTCAGATGGTTTTAGTTAGGCATCTCAATATGTCACACAAAAACATTCCTATTTTTGGCAGAAACAAAGATGGACCTTCTGAATAAGTGTGATTGGAAGTTTCAACAAAAAGCAGAGAATCGTAGCACATGTGGCCAAATCACCATCTGCAGCTTGCGGCCTGAACGCATGCCAACTTGACTTAAAGCTTTAGCATTTGCATATAGTTGGGAGCGTTGACATAAAACGTTAATCGTTAATGATCACATTAAAGAGGGAAAACACTGCCTGCTGGTGGGAGGTGGGTTGTTTGAGATTGATTCCATTGTGGCCAGAGGCTCCTCCAGTCTAACCAGTAAGTAATCATCCTTGTAAAATGTTTATGGGGGCTACTGCTGTGGCCTCTTGATTTCATCCAGCGCACACTTGGCCATGCAGTGCCTGAAATTGATAGGTAATGCTGAGCGGACACCTGCGGTCTGCTGAACTGGCTTCTCTGCTCTCGCTCAGAGGTGTGTGTGTGTGTGGGAGGGAATTGGGGAAGGTGAAGGTGGGTGGCTCCATTGTGCGCCTTGAGGAGAGGGGGCTATTACATTAGCTAGGTCTGATTGGAGGGAGTTGAAATTGGAACACATTCCTGGACCCTTACATAAATCTAGGGAATCATAAATCTCTCAGCCAGCTTGCGATGCTTGCTGAGACCAGTAGACAAGCATTGTATCATCCAGAACCCCCTACACACACCCCTGTGGAGGCTTCTCGCTTGTTGGAACAAGAGACTTGAGACTGTATTGTCTGAGTCAGGTAGAAGTTTCCACTTCTTGGTTCGGTCTTATGCTTTTTGTTTTGGATTAATCATATCCAGACATGATGTCTTGGTGATTCAGTCCCAATACCAGTGGTGGTATGTTAGTGTGTGCTGTGCTGGCACAAGTGGATCAGACACAGCTGCTGATGTTTTAAACACTTCAGTGTCACTGACAAAGGTGTCAAAAGTATTGACATTCATTACTCAGGTAGAAGTACAGATACTAGTGTTTAAAAAGACTTTTATAGAAGTTGAAGTATCAACTTAAGCTTTTTACTGAAGTAAAAGTACAAAAGTTCTGGTTTCAAAACTACTTAAAGTATAAAAGTAAAACTAATGTAAGGAAAACAAATGCCAAAACTTAGGCTGTGCCACAGGGGCATATAGTGCATTTACCCCACCCCCCACCCCAAAAATACATTTCTCTAAAAGCCGTAATGACTATAATGTTACATTAAAATGGTAGTGTTGAATTTTTTTGGGATGTACTGGCTTCCTGTTTCAGCTGCATATCTGCCCCTAAAAATGACATTTGAGTCATTTCAAATATATTAGTGGACCATATATGTGTAGTACTGAGTTTACTGGAGAGTGACGACACACGTGACATGCAGGTGTGATGGATCACTTACCAATAGGGTATCAGAATGGTATGTTTATACTTATCATCCAACCACAATCACATTCACTCTTTCTGGATGGCACAATTTATCTGTATAGAATGTTTTTTGAATGATGACAAACCAAAATGAAATACTGTACGGGCTGTCACTACCTGATCTGTTCACCCTGCCTGATTTGTACCATGCATGCGCATAAGCATGTCATTTCCGGATAAAGTTTTACGAATTGCTTTCAATCTGAGTTGTTTTTGGTGAAGAATAAATTTGCCCTTTATCCTTTTTTTATCATTTATATTTAATTGTTTGTTAAAAATAAATCATTTGTGTTTTTCAAACTTTGCAGGTTTACTTACTAAAGGGTGGACTTACATAGACGATGGGGAGCAGATCTGCATTAAGCAGCAGTAGGGTTGCCAGGTCCACAAAAATCTCCATCCCAATGTCTGACATAAAGCGCCCTCCCTATACAACCTGACACCAGCCTAAAATCTAGAGCGTCCAATCTCAGATATTATTCTTAGCATTATTATTTTTATTATTAGTAGTAAATATAATATAAGAACCTAAATCCATTATTGCTTTTCTTTGCATTTTAAATATCCCCTTTTCTCTACTTTAGATGTATATGTTTAGATCCCATTCCAATAAGTCATCTAATGCTAGCAAGTCTACCTCAAAGCTCTTCACACTCAGTTGTTCACTGCCATTTAACTCCTTGTGTACACCTGTCATAGCTGTAAAAAAACCACTTATTTTAACACAGAAATTTCGAGCATATAACTGTGGTGTTAAAGCCACAAGTAGTTAAATAATAGAGCTATAGTAGAGAAAAGGGGATGTTTTAAATGCAAAGAAAAGCAATCATATTGTTATATTAATTATACATTGTATAGAGTGCTTTATGTCAGACATTGGGATGGAGATTTTTGGGGACCTGGCAACCCTGCTGTCGCTCACCGCACATCTTCTCCCCAGCATTCCTCTTTGGCTCTTGGTTCAGTGATCCAGTAGCGGTAGAAAAACTCTTCCTCAGCGTTTTCACTTAAACTCTGACAATACGTAGAAATAACGAGGCTGTTTTTAAAATGTAAGGAGTATAAAGTACCGATAATTACAGGAAAATGTAAGTAAGTAGAAGTAAAAAGTCGTCCGAAAATAATTACTCAGTAAAGTATAAATAACCAAAATTTCTACTTAAGTATAGTAACGAAGTATTTGTACTTCATTACTTGACACCTCTGGTCACTGATGGAGTGAGAGTTGTGCACCAACCAACACTATCCAGTCAAGAGCATCCTGTGACCACCAGTGAAGAATACAGGATGACCAACACAATCTGTGGAGCAACAGATGAGCTACTGTCTCTGACTTTACATCTACAAGGTGAACCAACAATGTTAGTTCGGCTAATAGATTGGACAGTGAGCTAACTCTGCTGTTAGCTCTGCTGTCTTCTGCCAGCTTGCCCACACTAACACACCACCACCACATCAGTGTTACTGCTGTGTTGAGCATGATCCACCACCCAAATAATATCTGCTCTGTGGTGGTCCTGAGCTTTAAAGAACAGGGTGAAAGGAGGCTAACAATGTACACTGAGAAACAGATGGAAACTATGGGAAATGAGTAGACACATGGAAGTGGTGTTAATGTTATGGCTGGTGTGTGTATAGCGTTTGTTGGAACAGTGTTAAAAAAAGTGGTCTAGCAGCAGACATGTGCAAAAATGCAAATGTATAAACAGGTTGTGGTAGAGTACAGAATTTCTGATAGTAAAAACATTTGGAAATGTGCAGAGGCAAGAGGTGAGATGCTAATGGGTTCAATTGGTCCTGTGTGTGTGGAGGTATCAGACAGTTCAGAGGAGCACCAGTCAGTTCTGAACCTGAGTGAATTGAGGAATCTGACAGCTTGTGGGAAGAAACTGTTGCACAGTGAAGCTGTGGAGGCCTGTATGCTACAGTGCCTACTTCCAAATGGCATGAGGGAGAAGAGTTTCTGTGTATGGGGTCTCCCATAAATTAGGAGGCTTTGCAGATGCAGTTTTGTGGTGTAAATGTTTGTGACAGAGGGGATAAACAACCCAGCTATCTTCTCAGCTGTCCACAATATCTGCTGTAAGTCTTAGAGGGTGCATATTCCAAATGAGCAAAGGATGCAACTGCCTAAGATACTCTCAATAGTTCCTCTGTAGAATGTGCTGAGGATGGTTAGGGGGAGATGGGCGTTCCTCAGCTGTTCTGAGGAAATATGGTTTGATAGAGTTCATGTTGCCTACACACTTCAAAGGCTCCATGTCCTTGTTTTTCTACACCAAAGAGCCAACATTTTAAAACCATGAAACATTAAAAACATCTGATTGGTCAATGGCTAAGTAGACCCATAGTCTCAAGCAGTATATGTTCCTGTATGTTCCTCCAGAAACCAGCATTAAACATTTGGCAGTGGTCAAGTGTAGGTATCTGAGCCACTTTCTTTTTTTTTTTTTTGCATTTTTGCTCATTTTCTCCCTCTCCCAATGTGGTAGTCGCCAATTACAGTAACCCAACACATTAGAGGTTCTCCCCATCACTTTGCACTGTCCCTGATTCTAGGAGGGTGAAGAGATGCACACGCCTCCTCCACTGCGTGCAGTCACGACTCTTTTTGAACTACATCTGATACACCATCACTGGGGAGCCAACGCGCTCGGAGGAAAGCTCAGGGTCTCTAGTTTCAAATAGACCAATCAGTAGATGCCTGAGCCAGCGGACATTGCAATGTGTGAGTGATGGGGAGAGTGAGAGCGCCATCTACCCACCCAGAGGCAAACAGCATGACCGGGATTCAAACTCACGATCCTCTGGTTATAGTGTCAGCATCTTAGCCTGCTGAGCCACTCAGGGCCCAATCTGAGCCACTTTCACAGAAGCAAAATGATGGCTGGACAACTGGATCAGAGCATCTCCAAAGGTGTGGGGTAGTCCTGGTTAGCAGTGGTGAGCACTAATTGACAATGGCCCAAAGACAAATAAATCACCAACTGGCTACAAATTGTTGGGCAAAGAAGAATCAACGTTACATGTATGTAGTGCCTTTCTCAAACCAGACACTTTACAATTAACACACTCCATTTACACGCTCAAACACACACACACGGTTGAGAAGCGACAGCCAATGGTGCACAGTGTATTCTCAACCGGAAGTGACTGTCCACTGGGAGGACTGCATTGAGCACTAGAGTGCCAACCATGTCTGGGCAAATACATTCATGCACACACAGACATACACATTCATTTACACACACTAGGGTTCATTTAGAGCCAATTCACCAAAATCTCCATGTTTTTGGACTGTGGGAGGAAACCAGAGTCTCCAGAGGAAACCCACACAAACACAAGGAGAACATGGAAACTCCACTAAGATGGGGACTCGATCCCAAGACCTCAGACTATCTATCTGGTCCAAACTGACAGAAGGGCTACAGTGGCACAAGCTGTTTAATGCTTATTACAAAAAAAAAAATGTGAAGAACATTTAGTGCATGAAGCTCTGTGAGTAGGGGGTTGTCATACACTGGTTAGATGGTTTTGTGGTATTAATGTTTTGGCTCTTTGGGTGGCACGGTGGCTTAGTGGTTAGCACGTTCACCTCTCAGCACTGAGGTCTTGGGTTCGAGTCCACACCTGAGCGGAGTTTCCATGTTCTCCCTGTGTCTGCGTGGGTTTCCTCCGGGGACTCCGGTTTCCTCCCACAGTCCAAAAACATGGAGATCAGGTGAATTGGCTACTCTAAAATTACCCGTGTGTGTGTGTGTATGTATGTATGTATGTATGTATGTTTGCCCAGATATGGTTGGCACTCTGTCCTGGGTGATCCCCCTAGTGCTGGATGCAGTCCTCCAGGTGGACGGTCTCTTCCGGTTGAGAGTACGCTGTGTGCGATTGGCTGCCGCTTCTCGCCGGTGTGTGTGGTTGAGTGTGTGTAAATGGAGTTTGTTGATTGTAAAGCGTCCTTGGGTTTGAGAAAGGCGCTATATAAGTGTAACGTTCCTCCTTCCTCCTCCTCCTTCTTTAGTGTATATGTAAACTAACTAAATTTTTTATGTTAAAAAATTAACATATTTACATATTTACAAATGTCTTTTCTATGACAGTACAACAGGTTAGCCCACAAACTGAAGTTATAAGGAGTGTTTCAGGCTGGACTGCTTATTGAGTGAGGCACAAAATACAGCAGCCAATCAGAACAGAACTTATTTACATATATCTGTTTTAAAGGTACAGTAACAAATAGAAAGGTACTCACATAGAAAGATATAAATATTTTGGTGCATAAAAACACAAATATTATGTGTAAGGTTTGAGTATGTTTAAAAGCCAAAAACAGTTCTTTGGAGCAATGCTGAACCAAGAACAAGAACCACTTTTGTCTCCTTAAAAAATCTTATTTGGTGGTTCTTAAAAAATCAATTGAATTCACTTAGCTAAAAGGTCATGCTTTTAACACCTTTATTTTTAAAAGTGTAGAAGAAAAGATGGAAAGTGTTGGTATATGCAGGTTTTGTAAGGACTCAAGTCAATGATGAGAAGGTCATTAACACATAGTTCACTGGTCCTTTTGTTGGTATGGTTGTGTGTGTTCCCATTAAGACTGCCTGCTTTATTTGTCCACTAAATTCAAATACAATTTTCTTTGTTGGATTTCAGACATTCTTTAAAACTGCTTTCTCGGCTATTTTCCTGGGCGAAGTACTGGTGGGGGAGGCTGCTCTCTACCTCCCAGAAGCCTGTTCCCATGCATTCCTCTGGGCCTGGCATACTTGACACCCTTCCCTTTGGCAGTGAAGGGCCGTGGCTTCAGTAAAGGCCACTAACAGGGTTCACTTCATAGTCAAATGGAATTTTAAGCTCCACTTGGGCGTTTGTCATGCCCTGCATTATAGTACTCAAACAAAAGGGCGTAGTCATGCAGCCTTGTGTTGTTTTTCATCTCTCAGGGAAAGAGTATTTTAATTTGTCCTAAGTACAATTTAGTTTAAAGAAAAAAAGGTTGTTTATAGCTTGAGAACTGCAGGACTGGATTATCATTTAATGAAAAATTGAATTACATGTTTTCTGAAATTTAGTGTAAAATTTGATGGAACTGAAGTAAATGAAACCAAATGCTTAAATTGTATAATGTTATGTTATGCTAATGTAATGACAAACGATTTCACTTGTTTAAATATGTAGCCAGGTGGGAGATAAATATTTAAAGCATAAGAAATTGATCTGAGCCTTTCCTATTTTCATTTCTGTAGGTAAAGTTCACACTGTTTAATTTGGGTACTTGCCCTTTAAGAGCCACATCAACTCTCGCGTGATTTTTTTCTCGTGTGAGTTGCATCACCATGGTGTTGTGTTGGTGAAGTTGTAGAGTGGGGACCATAGACATTATATACTTAGACGCCGCGTTGACTGGGTTGGCCCGCTGATGTAACGTAACGGTGTGTCCGCCATATTGGAGGAGGCAAAGCTGCGCTGTGAACTAATACAAGTGAATGGACTGAACTTCATAAATCATCTTTCTACAAAGTTATTTAAGCTAGTGCATTCATTCACACATTCAGATGTGCACTAATATACACTGGGAAACTTTTAGGCACAAAAAAATAATTTTGTTTTCAAAATGTTAGAATGTCCAAATACTATCAAAAACAATTCATCAGTCTTACCTGTGAAAGGTAATCCCATGTGATCCCGTTTTGACTGTAAAATGGTTTGAAAAACTCCACGCAGCACCAGAGTGCAGCATCTCTCTCATGTTATTTTGGTCGCTTTTGGCCCCTCCAATATGACGGCAATGTTGACACACGAGTCAGCGCTCAATGCGGCGTCTAGATATGTCTATGGTGGGGACAACTGAAAGGCAAGTCCAGTGGTAATTAACTCATGCTTAACATTTCAAAGGTTATATTAGTATATAACAGTTATAAACAATTACTGTGAAGTGAGGATGGTGCATTTACGTGTGATGGACTTTCATTTATCAGCTTGGTTTTAGTTGAGATTGTGTCAAGTTTGGCTATGTCTGACTTCTCTCAGGTTGCATAAAGTAAAGTAGTGTGCTTTAGCACTGAAAGAAGTAATTATTTTTGTTTTAACCCTCCTATTATGTTAGGGGTCAATTTGACCCCATCCAATGTTTAACATCTTTAAATACACGCATGACATGACTTTTTTGCTTTATATTTTGGGTTCCTCTCAAGGTTTCTTCCTCCAGCCTTGAGGGAGTTTTTCCTTGCCACTGTTGCCTTCGGTTTGCTCACATCGGGCTTAGATTCAGATTGTTTGATACTAATTATGTAAAGATGCTTTGTGACAACGCCTGTTGTAAAAAGCGTTATATAAATAAATTTTGATTGATTGATTGATTGATATTTAATGACTTTTCCTAATTACTGATAACTGAGTTAACATAAAATTAACATGTTTCTTTAGTGTTGAATCTGTAGTTTGAGTGCAGTTAACTGAGAAGCTGAGTCTCTAAAGAAACAGAGACATACCTTGTCTTTATTTTTCCTTGTTTGTTTACAAATGGTTATATGTGGATGTTAATTTATTTGTTTCACAGTCGTGACCACTCCTGTATTTATGCAGTTATTTTGATTTAGTTATTTATTTGCTGACCAAATTCATATTCTCACATTAAAAGCAATTGGGATCTAAACTAAAACAATATAGGGAAGCTCATTGTCTTTCTCAAATAAATTGACAAGCAAATAAAGAATCCCAAAGTAATTGTGTCATCACAACATTAATACCACTCACAGACAGAGTGAATAACATTGATAAAAATGACTCATGTGAAGGTCTGGAATATATTAGATGGTAAACAAGCATTCAGTGATAATGGTAAATGTAAGCAGTTGAAGAGAGACAAAGGCTCAATACTTAATGGCCAGACAACATCTCTGAAACAGCATGTCTTCTGAGGTTCTCCTAGTCTGCAGTGGTGAGAACCTACCAAAAGTGGTCTCCAAATTCCTCAGATCTCAATCTGAGCATCTCTGGGACATGCTGGAACAGCTAATCAGTCTGATCTGGAGTGGCTCCACATCATAACACACTTAAAGGATCTGCTGCTCACATCTTGATAACAGATAACCACCTTCAGAGGTCTTTTAGTAGTGCATTTAAAAAAATTGCATATTGTGAAAAAGTTTGTGTTCATTAAATCATTATGTCTGAACAATCTGAACAAAAACTGCATTTTCCATCCCTACATCAGTTCTCCGTCAACTTTCCTTCAGAAGGGAATTAAATAGTAGTTAATAACAATCTTCTGATACTGTACAGTGAGAATATTATGGCAAAAATAACAAGACCAAATTTCTTAAATTTATTTTTTCTTTTTGTTTCATGTTTCTAATGCCTGAGTTCTATTTTTGTTCAACTTGCCCTTTGAGTCAGCTTTGATTGATTTTGACAAAAATAAACAAACCAAATCTTTCATCACATACACACATCGGAATATGACCTCCATGTTTATTCCATCCATGCAGTGAATACACACATTCACACACCAGTGAGCATACACATGAGGGCAGTGAGCGCACGTGCCCTGAGTGGTGCTCAGCTCCATTACCTGGGCACCCGCGGAGTAGTTGGGGGTTATGTGACTTGCTTAATAGCGCTTCAGCCATGATTTGCACATTCAAGGCAGCAAACCAGCAACCTTTGGTCCCAAGGCATTTCACGTTCAAAGTGAATTTTCCCTGTTTATGATTCTGCTCCGAGTACAGTATTTGGACAAAGGGTCTTAAATCTTTGCTAAAAATGTTTCTATAGGTTGTCATGGACCTTACCTTTCTAGCATCCGACACATTCCTTGTAAAGACAGTAAAAAAAGCCCAAATCTAAGCCTTCAACACTCATGAATAAGATATACAGAAGGTATTGTAGATGTCAGTGGCTGAATGATTGTGATGGGATGTGGTGGGTAGAACTGAGGGTCATTCAATATCATACGTACAGCAGTTGAGTTGATCCTCCCATTGCCAAGGCTGAGCTTTGTCTGAGCATAATAGGAACGTTTGGTGCAAAGAAATATGACGCAAGTGTCCCACCATTCAAGATCCGTTGTCAGAAAAGAACGTTAACAGGGATGAGCAGTTATTCGGCATAAATGACTGCACTGCTGCGTCTCCTACATAACAATGTTCTGATGAGGCAGGAGCACAGCCTTGCTGAAGATGAAACCAGATGATTATGGGCCTGGCACAAGGATTAGTGGACACTGCCTGAAATTAAATTGAATGTTTCAGAGCCAGGGAGGAGAGGAGCAAGAGAGAGAGAGAGAGAGAGAGAGAGAGAGAGAGAGAGAGAGAGAGAGAGAGAGAGAAACAAAAACAGTGCCATTTTTACAGGGCAAAGCAATTAGACGTTGCTGGGGCAACAACGGTGGAAGTGACCTCATCAGGCCACATCTCGTCCTCCCTCTTGCAAAGGGGAGAAGGTGGAGGCAGGACCTGTGAAATTAAAAGGCAACCTTCCAAGCCCAGTCACATATTAATTTTCCTCCGTCCTTAACCCAAACATTACAACCTTGTTAGGGGAACGGCCGCGGATATTGTCGCTGACATTCTTGTCAGAGATCAAACTTAGAGATACATGCTGTGGAGCCAGGGATTAGAAATGGTACAGAAAACATACATAAATCAAATATAACAACACATTTCATGAAACATCACCAAAAACCGGGAATAAAACGGAAGAGAAATGATAACTCATTTAAAATGTTTTTTAGTGATAATTAACATTATTATTTTGTTGTGTTCATTACAAAGCCAGTCCAAAATGTGGAATCATTCTTCATATTAAAAATTTCTTGTTTGGAGTGATTGGCATGGTCAAATCACATGGTGAGGATTGTCGTCAATTTCCCTCAAAACTGCAGGAATTTAAACTCGGTGCTAGTTTTCGTTTGTTGTTGATAATCCAAATAAAAACAAAGATATGATTATTTAAACATTACATAAGTCATTTTTACACATCTGTTAAAAGTTCTGAGGTGGATGGAGGCGAGATGCCTGCAAGGAAGCCAGACAACACAGTAGAACCCACCAAAACTGGACAAATAAAAGAACCACACTTGCTTTTTGTTGTAAATAGTTGTTATAGATTCATTTTATCTAATTTTTTTGCCATCATATGTTCACATTTGCAAGCTGTGTTAAAAAACATTTTATAGTAAAAATAATAGTCAGGTCATGTAGGTATGTTAAAAAAAGATTGACATGGCAAACATTGGCATGGTCATCAATTTCATGTGCTGGTATGTAAAGGCAAAATTTTAAATATAAAAAGTGGGACAAAATAGGCCAAGGCTACCAAATGTCAGTTAAAAAATTACAAACCATATAACTAGGGGTGCAGGAAAAAATCCCTTTGAGCTCGAATCGCGTTTCTAATTATTCAGAATTGATTCTCATTTTCAAAAAATCAATTCTTTTTGCGGGTGTGGATGTGCATTCTCAGCCACCGTTGTGCTAGACACAACAAGGAAGCAGCGTCGGCTATGTACAGGCATGCAAGCCAAGCCGCGGATTTTACCATCAACCCAGCCCGGGTAAGAAAGGGCTTGACGTCACTCATGCGATTTGCAGAGATTGCAACGGTAAAGTAATGTATTTTGTTTGTATTTGAAAGAATCGGAAAAAAATCGATTAGTGACCCCAAGAATCAATTCTGGATCGATTAGCTCGTTTCCCAAAGATTCGCAGCCCTACATATAACAAAAGGCATTTGTATTTTTTTAATTCAACAATGCATGGTTCAGGCATAAATATTACACTGTGTATTACTGTGTATATTTGTTTGTATCAAGCCTACTAAAATAACAGGAACACCAACTCAGACATTGGTCTAAATGTCAATAAAAATACTCAAAATATAATAATAATTACAAGTTCATAGTTCACATTCTGTGACTGTTTTTTTTTTTTTTTTTTGGTTCTTTGTGAACTGTTTCTCTTGCCTGTTCTAGAGTTTCCTCCATTCTGATTGTCTTGCCTTGTAGCATGGTTGTTTTTCTGAAAGTGCTTGGTGGGGTTTTCTATCTAAATGTGACCTTGCCTTTAGCAAAGACTTGTTGCAAGGCAGTCATGTGTATCAGTAAACATGTGGGAATTGAGTAAACAAATGCTAAAATGTTGCTTACTGCAACCATCTGGGGCTAAATTGACTAAAATGAAAGTGCTCCCATGATGCCAGAGATTGGTAGGTTTTTGTTTGCTTGTGTCAGTAGGTTATTTTATGAGTTTTGCTATCAAGGATCAATGTTGGTGAACACTTTGCTGATGTACATTTAAGCAATTTGGATGGGTCAAATGCACCAGGCTGTAAACACAGGACTCAAGGTAATGTTCTGTAGAAGTACATGGAAAGTAATGGGTCTCAAAGAGGATTTTATCTTTGCAGCTGCTGCCTAGGTTTTACTTTAGGTCTTCAACTTGCTTGGTCTTTGCTAGCAGCTCTGTTAAACTTAGACATTAAGCTGTTTTACAGTTACGCCTCATAGGTTTGTTAGCTTGTTTCTGGAAGCACAGATCCGTCACATGTTCGCATGGTTACCGGTCATGTGAAATTGGATTCGTGAAGATGAGCTGAAGGAGTTGCCGGCATTTGTGTTTAGTTAAAAGAAAACTGAAGCCCAGAAGGGAGCGCTCCCTTTTTTCCACTCCACAACAGCTGTGTGAAGTGTTGGTCTTTATCGGTGCTCAGAGTTGATCCTGACTAGGGAAAAGGTGCAGGGCTGTAAAATTGAAAGAAGAAATACATCAAAGAGGGGTAATGAACCTTGTCCAATCCCAACCCAGCCGAGAGGCTCTCGGGGCCAGTAGATGGGGTAGAATTCTGATGAAGCCGTTTTCCCTGCCAGAGCAATGGGCAGAGGGGGAGTGTGTGTGATGCTTGTGATGCGTGTGAGTGTTTATATGTGTGTAAGAGTCTGCGAGGTGCGAAATGGCAACCATAGGTGAATGCCGTTACAACCCCACGATTGCCTTCATTGGTTCAAAGCTTGTTGTTAAGAAACCTGTGATTCCCTCCAATACTCCAAAGCTTGCTGTTAGAAAACTTTGGACCATAAAATGAGAACGGTACCACTTCTGGTAGGCATGTCCTTTCAGGAGGGCCCCTGTACACCTCATTAAGCCTAGAGATCCTGGAGAGATCAGTGGGTATCCGGCAGTGGCTTAACCAGTCTCTCAACAGTGGCCAGAAGCTGTGCCTTTCAGTCACATTCTCTCAGAGTTCCGGCCTGTATGGGGGAAGAAGCTTTCAAATGAAGCATGGTTCCACATCTTTTTTCACAATCTCTATTGTCTCAAATGACTCAAGACTCTCTGGGAGGGCTTTTGCAGTATTTATGGTTCATAAAGCTTTTGCAATTTATTCCACAGTAATAGAAGTGAAGTGAAGTCAAGTGAGGCAAGGAGCTTCAAAGTTGAAGAAAATACTATAAGCTCAACTCAAGTTCAAGCCGTGTTTATTTAATGGTTTAGAAGGAAGCTTTTAAGGATCTTTTCAAGTATGGGAACCTGGCACAATATGTAGGCAATCTGTTCTCAGCAGAAACGTAACTGGCTTCTCCTTCCTTTCTACTTTGTATGGCTTTGGCAAGGTTGCTTGCACCTGTGTGTATGTGTGTGTTTGGGAGGGTGGCAATTTAGCAGGAGGAAACATCAGCACTCTTGTGATTTAATGGACTAAATGGACTGTGCCTGTAGCTGGATTGTTGCAGCTTGTCCTCATTACCTCAAGCTGGGACTGAAGAGGTGGGGAAGAGCTCGACAGCAACCATGAAGAACATCAAACACAAACGCCTCATCCATTCAGTGAACTTGAACAACAAAGGTAGCAGCAGGATTTGAGTAGTGAGAGGTTTGCTTGGAAGTCAAGCATTTGTTAAGCAAATCATCTGACACTGAAGGAGAAGGATTAAAGGCCATCTCATCCCTTCACCTGACCTTGCCAATGCACAATGCACAATTTGTCGATTATGGATCTCCTAAATCCTTCTTGGCCACACTGTATCATATGATCATCATGTTGAGACTTTTCTAAAGCAGAATTGGTTCCCACATCTATCCAGTCTTTCATCAAACCTGACTTCTGAAAGTATCACCTCATGCCTTACAGACTGAATGCTAATGCTAATCATATCAACCCAGAACTTCATATCTATTTGTGTTGCACTCCCATGATTACTAGTATTTCTTAGATTTGATTAGATTCAACTATGCCAATGTGATTTGCACTCAATGGAATTTGACCTCCACATTTAACCCATATGTGTAGTGAAACACACACACTAGTGAACACAATAGGGTGCGAGAACTTGTGCCCAAAGCTGTGGGCAGCCCTATCCTATCCATGGCACCTGCAGAGCAATTTGGGGGTTAAGTGCCTTGCTCAAGGCACTTCAATCATGACCTACCCAAGGATCAAATCTGTGACCTTCTGGTCACAAAACCACCACGCTACGGCTGCCACAATTATCTAGAGTATAGTTATCATCTGCATTCCCAGCACAAGACTTTCATGTTGGCCAAGTTCTGAAATGTTGGTAAAGTGTCTGAGCAATCCTTTCTCTTGACCTTTACATGGCAATACCAAGTTTCAGTGACTGGAGTTAGAAAGCAACTGGGATACATGTGAAGAAAGTTCTTTCAAAACTTAACAAATCTAAATCTAACATTCCATGCATGTCCAAAGCTGTCCTTGAGAAGTTATTCTTACATACAAAAGAGAAAAAGCTTTTTTTTGTCATCATGCTTCACTTCCTTGAGTATCTCCATTTCAGCTTTGGTGAACAGTCAATGTGTTTTGATAGTTCCTTTTTTGTGCAAGTTAGCAATGTCCCCAACCTAACCTTACAAAATTTTGCCAAGGCAAAATCCCACCAGGCAAGTTTTTATATGCACGTTTCAGAATGTTGCACTGATTTTAGGTTACATTCTTTATCTGAATAGGTTTCACGTGGGCCAGGGAAACGGGAAGTGCACCTTGTGTGCCCCTCTCCATTTGACACAAAAATAGATATTATAGACCTCTTTGCTGATTTAGCTGCGGCAGCCATATTGTGCATTATTAGTGAGAGTGCTATTATCATCAAAGGAGCTGAACAGTAGGCATTTTTTTCTTTTAAGTGATCCTTGGACAGTTGTGTCATTACTTTCCTTTGGTAGCAGCTTCTCCATAATTACCCCTTCCTTATCTCTCAGCAGCTCTCAAATTGACGCCCCCCAATCATGAATCAAGCTCTCCCTTGCCATTCATATCAACCAAACAATTAATGATACAGTCAGGTTTAATTAAGGCTTCAAAAGGGGGAAAAAAGAACACAGAAAACCAACCTACTCTTTTTGTGGGAGCGTTCGAGTCTGTCCGCATTCCCTAATGGTTGATGGAGTGCCAAATCGACACACACCTCTGCTTTTTTCAGAGAGAAAGAGTCTCTTTCATGTTCTTTTCTTTTCTTCAAGGTGTTCCAGATCTTAAGATAACACACAATTCCTAAAAAGACTTAAGACTCTGAGAGGGCAATCTGATGACTTATTTATAGTGCCAAGATCTTAGAGTTCCAAGACTTTATTCTAAAACATGCTAGGTGAAATGAGGTTAACCTCAATTTAAGAGTTTTCAAATAATTCATCTTCAGATATTTCTGAATAATTCTACACAAAATAATCCACCACACACTTTCAGAAAGAATAGAAACTGGACTGTCACTGGGTCATTTCCTTTTCTGTCACTGGGGTGGAACTGTAACGGGTACATCTTGAGTACCTTTAGTTAGGGAACTTAATTATACAAGATAATGATTTAATTAATTATTATTTTATTTTATGGAATTCACTCATCCTGTCCTGACATTTATTTTACTGTTTAAAAAAGGTTACAGATACAGATCTGCTCCTTTCTCCTGAAAAACTGAATCTAGTGATCTTTAATCTTCTGGAGTCTGAGGGTATTTTAGACATTCTGATGTAGCCTGACATGCCTTGACTTTATACAATTTACAACCATATAATTTTGTTTTTTCCAAAGTGTTACACAGGCTTTTGTTCAGCACAAACTGGGCAACAACAGTGTCAAAACAGTAAGTTATAAATGTATATTTTGATTAAATTTACTCAGAACTTATATTTTCATAAAAACCTATTTTCAGATGTGCTGATACATTGTAAAAAATTCTCTAAACATTTCTGGCCAAGACTTTTTGAGCTCAGAACTGAATTAACAGAGGTGTTGGCTACACACTGATCATTGCAGTTTTTAGAAATTGTATGTGGTTTTATTTCTAAAGCTTAACTAATGTGAGGTGACACTGTTTTACTGAGTCACTTGTTCCTACATTGAATATTCATGAGAGAGGTGAGAGGTCATTGTTCAGGTGAGCGCTCTTTGTTTATAATGACCAAATGGGCATTTTCACACATTTTTCAGCCACTAATTGTCCACTGGTATGTATGGAATTACCATCCTGTTGTCATGTGAATGGCAGATCACGTGAATAGCCGAGAAAAAAGCTCATTGGTGAAAAATGTGTCCGTGGTTACTCATGCTTCTCTCACAAGAATCTAAAAATATATTTTGATTCAACCTATATATATATACAATATATATAAAGTAAGACTCTTAAGGTTTCCGGAGTATGTTTAGTTTTGTTTCTAGGATAAAATCTTGCAGCGTTATATAAGTGTATTTGTGAAATTTTGTCCTGGTGGTGAGAGCACAGACTCCAGAGAGTTAAGGTGCACAATTGTATATTAAGAATTGTATATTAACATGTTGCACCAGTAACTTCTTGTACCATGTAAAAAACAGTATCTTTTCTCAGTTTAAATTTCAAAATTACATCTAAATTTTAAAGTATTTAACCAGATATTTTACAAAATGAATAGATCGATTACTTGAAAAACTAATGAAAATACTTGTTATGCTCAACATGGCTTAACAAAAAGATCATTTAATCAGCTTGCTGGTAAAAGTATCTGTAGAAAAGCCTGCCTCCACCCTTGTTTTATGTGCATATATAACAGGCACAACAGCCTGAAAGATAGTCATTTTAGTCATTTTGTGAGTCTCTACAAACAGTGATTCCAAATAAGTTTTTGAAATGTCTTTGTGGCTTTCAGTTTTGCCACACTCTCCCCATCCAACTAAAAATTTCTGCTCTGTGTCTGGAAATGCTGAGTGGACAGACTTGTCTATAAATATGTTGCATATAAATGACATTGCAAAGAAAAAAGTCTACAGGGATTTGGTTATTAAATGTTATTTAGATGTCTGTGTGTGTGTGTGTGTGTGTGTGTGTGTGTGTGTGTGTGTGTGTGTGTGTGTGTGGGTGTGTGTGTGTGTGTGTGTGTGTGTGTGGTAAAATTCGGGTCAGCATGAGTTTTAATTGAAGTCCTATTTCAGTGTTTTGTTAAAAAAAAAACAAAAAAAACTGGACAATTATGTGATTTCAACAGCCTGCTGAGAATTTCATAACACAAAATGTCATATTCATTACAGCATTTTTCCTTAGTGATCTATATGTCAAAAATCAGTTTTTTTTTTACTGAGTTTTTTTGTGACTGTGAGCTTAAAGACTCAATAGACCAGAAGTTTAACACAAGTAGTTTATGGATGGTTATCTTCTATTCTAATTATAAATAATGTTTTTTGATGTATTCTATGGACTAATATCTCCTATTCTAGTGATTAATAGTGTTTATTGAGGATGTTTATGCACTAATATCTCCTATTCTAGTGATTAATAGTGTTTATTGAGGATGTTTATGGACTAATATCTCCTATTCTAGTGATTAATGGTGTTTATTGAGGATGTTTATGGACTATCTCCTATTCTAGTCATTAATAATGTTTATTTAGGTTGTTTGTAGACTAATATCTCCTATTCTAGTGATTAATAGTGTTTATTTAGGTTGTTTTTAGACTAATATCTCCTGTTCTAGTGATTAATAGTGTTTATTGAGGATGTTTATGGATTAATATCTCCTCTTCTAGTGCATCTACGATATTCCCATGTTGCCTAACATATAATGTGTGTTAAACATCTGGTGGAGAGAAAACAGCTGTACTGAAGTCTTTAAGCTCAATGTCAACTATTTGTGGGAGACAGCAAAAAGTGGTGACACTGTCCTACCTCACCCTTTAACCATATAATATTATTATTATTGAAGTTATATGAGTAATGTTTTTTTATTTTGCGACATTTCCTGTGAAAAGTCAGCCATTAGATGTCACATCTGTAACGGAGACAAAGCTCTTTAATCAGTAAATGCTTGTTTGAGTTTTGAAGACTTGCCTGCATTCCCTCAAAGAAGATTGCATAACATATGCAAATGGTCTCATTGCTGCTAAGCTTGTGCTTTGAGTCTAGAAGTCGATATGAGTCCAAATGTCATATCCATCATGCTGGAATTGACCGGCTTGTTTTTGTTAGCATCTATTGAGCAAAGTTCTATTAGACATACTGTGATTGTCTGATGCCGATCTAGCCATTTATCTCAGTTCAGCCAGAGATCTGTTCTCGTTTTGCCTCAAATTTCTCGGCCCTGTTGACTCAGAGGTCCGCCATTGATTTGTGTTCCCTCATCGTACACATAATGATGAGTTTTGTCACTCGTGTAATGTGATTACGCTAGACGAGCGTCCTGGAAACAACAGCACAGCTTCATTTCATGTGAGCGCACTCGGGTAGGCCAGGCACAGTGTTTGGAATGCCTTTCAAAACTTCACTCTGTTGCTTTTTTTCAGTTTCCAAAGGCACTGCTTTGATTTATGAGTTTAATAACATAAGGAAGCAGTAATCCAGAACTAATTCCAAATTAGCCACCTAATAGTATCGCGCCTATATTACCACACTGTAGTCCATGCTCATGTGATGTAATTATTTGTGAAGGTGGTACTAGTGCTACTCTTGGTGTATATGAACGTAAGAGAGGTGTCCATTATCTGATTTCCTTTTATGATTATGACCTGCTCAGATATACATATAAAATCAACAGTCCATTGGCACTCATGTCTATTTCGTAATAATCTCCATGTTTTTTCAATGACCACTGGAACCTATTGCAGGTATTGGTATTGGCAGGTATTGGTGCTGTCATTTCAGTTGATGGGTTTGTTGAAAGAGTAATCAGGTCAGTTTATGTAGCACCTTTCAGAAACTCTAGAAAAGTATAAGAATAATAAGAATAATGAACAGTGAGGAGGAAAGTTTTAAGCTGAACTTTAAAGCAACATGAAATAGAACAGTGGAAGAGATTGTAGCAGTTTAAAAGTTTTGGAGCAGCAGCATAGAATGATCTGCCATCCATGGTCATGAGTCATGTTCGTGGGACAGCAAGAAGTCCAAAGATTGCAAGAGGGACGGCATGAATAAATGAGCTCAGCAAGATATGTAGGAGCTAGACCATGAAGAGCTTTGAAAGTTAGAAGAATATTAGACTTAATATGGGAGATGATTGGTAGGCAGAGAAGTTGCTGAAGGACGTTGAAAGCTGAAGCTGAAGCTAGCAAAAATGATAGCTTAGTAAGTGAAACGCCATCCCCACATAAGAAAAAAGAGGCAAAAATCTTCTTAAACTCTCTCTCCCCTTTGCATCCCCTTTTGATTAGTGTTGTTATATCTATTATCAGTATTTTAATAGAATTTTAATAAGATTTTCAAACCAAATTGCAATCAGGGCTCTACTTTTGAAGTGTAAACAGTAGAAGGTGATCTGAGCACATCACAATGCAGCATTTGGTTCAGCGTGTGGAGCTACCACAGTTCATGAAGAGGTAGACAAGCATACAACATGGTCTGTTGTGTGTTTTAAAAAGAGAAAAACAGGTTTGATAACCACTTATAAGCACAATATGATATAATGCCAATATTTCTCCCTCCCAATGTAGTAGTAGCCAATTAACCCATCTGCTAGGGGCTCTTTCGATCACTTTGCAATGTGCCTGACTCTAGGAGGGTGACAACAATCACAAGTCTCCTCCGGTGTGTGTGATGCTGCCACTGTCTCTTTTCGAACTACTGCTGATACACCATTAATGGTGAGCCAACGCATTCGGAGTAAAGCGCAGGATTCCCAGCTCCGAATTCGCCCCTTTCACAATTCCCAGAATGCACCACGCAACTAGCAACATCCGGTTCACCATTTTCTCTTGTTTTTCTCTTGTTTATGTCTGTGCCAGCTATGCTAGTAGCGTAGCTTAGTATTGATAGCATGCAACACAATAACTTGCAACAACGTGTTTACACTAAAAACCCACTGCATAAATTGAAAATATAAGTTGACACAACAAGATATGATGTTTAATAACCAAAGAAATATTATCTGCATATAGTTACAAAAGCTAGTAGATATTATGTAAGTATTTACTTACCAAATAAAGTTGTAAACAGTGTATGTAGCGTAGCTGGCACAGACGTAAACAAGAGAAAATGGTGAACCAGATGTTGCCGGTTGCGCGGTGCATTCTGGGAATTGTGAAAGGGGCGAATGGGCCAATCAGTACACGCCTGAGCCAGTAGACATTGTATTGTCAAAGTGATGGGGAGAGAGGACCATGTGTAATTTGTAAAAAGTCATTATAAGAGTTTATAAGACTTATAAGATGTATAAGAATTATAAGACTTCAAATATTAGATATTTAGATCAAATTGAAGATGACTTCACTTAGGGTTGTGAGAAATTATGATACACTTGAATATCAAAATATTGTGTTTTGTGATACTTTACTGATTCTCAAAAACATAATTTTATTCATATGATAGCTTATATAATAGCTTATATATAAAATTGGTGGCAGATAGTGGTTCATTTTTTGTTGTATTTAAACCCCTGACCACTGGTTAGCCGTGCTGACTCTTCTACTGTGTAAACAATTACCATTAGGGTGGACCACAAATATGAGCTTTAACAAACTTAAAATTAGGTTACATTTACATTAGATTACATTAGATTACAGTATCACAATATATTGCAATGTATTGAATCATAATTTCAGTATTGTGATATTGTATTGACAGGTTCTTGTCTGTACTCAAGCCCTAATTTCACATGCTAAGCTAACATTCTTTCAGCTCAGTTAGAAACTTGTCATTCAGACCTTGTAGAATTGCTGTACTTTGAGACTTTGATGTGCTTTTCAAAAGCATTCCAGCAGATTGTATTTGTGTTAAAACATCGCTCACTTTGTATTGGCAAAATGGAACCTGAAAGATAGACGAGAAGATGAAGAAAGATAAAAGACTGGACAGCTGATTTGCGCTGTAACCCTCAGGCCTCAAAGCCAGACTTATTTAAAAAATAAACAAATTTCACATGAGGATTAGTATTGTACACTAAAGTTCAAAAGCTCTATTTTATTTGTATATGCATACATTTTTAGCTATTTTATAAACAGTAACTGTTTATATGACGCACATTATGCTAGGAAACAAGTTTCAGTGATTTTTTCAAGTGGCTATAAAAAATTAATTATACTTTGAATACAATGTATCAATTAATTAGTATTATACATAATATTCAATAATTATATAATATTACACATAACTGATATATTAATGTACATTTTCTGCCTCCAGATGTGATTGTGAACCATAAGGTATTATGGATATGAATTTTATAATAAATTAAGTCTGAAATTGAAATAAATTTTGTAACTTATGATAATCAATTAATTTTTTTATTTAGTTTTATTTCACATGAAAAAAGCCATAGAACACATATGTTTACATATCAATGATGATCAATGTTGGGCATAATTCTTCTTTAATATAATTTAACAGAAAGTCCCAATTTTGCTTCTTTATATCTGAAGCTGCAAGGCTACATTGCTACTAACACTAGATTTCACCTAAATAGGCCAATCATTTTTGCCCAAATACATCACTAAAACTTCTCTCAACTCAAACTGTGACCAGATATTAAGAAAACTCTCGGACTAGTCCATGTTTGAAGTGACTGCCCATAGCTGTGCGTTTTTATTTTTATTTTTTTGTTGTTCAAAGTAAGTCATACTGTGTCCTAAAACACATTGGCTTGTCTGTGAGACCTTAATTAAGATCTGAATGCAGTTTGAGCAGGTTCAGAAAAAAATGATTGATGTACACTGATGGGTATTTAGGTGACTATTGAGTTCTAGTTTGCTAAGCTCTGAACTCCACTGATGACATCCGAGGAAAGTAAAAATATGTCCTAAATAATTAATAAACAAATAAATAGCATTTCTGGTCAAGCTTTTCTGCAGAACTCTATGATGCATCACATCGGCACATAAACTCATAAAGGGTACTGTTTCACCCATTGAATGTCTGCAGTGCTGATATGCTTGATTAGTTGAGGGCGCTCTCTGCAACCACTTTCGCAAACTCATTTGAAATGACAAAGTGCAAGTCTCCCAAGTTCTAAAGTATAAGGTGTGAATGAAAAAGACATTAGCAGGTGCCATAGTGGGCTCAATTTTGCCAGGCCAGCAAAAGATAACAGCAAACCCATTCTATTCAATTGACTCTGCAACTAAAACACCCTGGCCTCAGCTGTACTGTATTAACACATACACGGGACTATGGAATAACAAATTCTGCCTATCTGCAATTTGCAATTTAGAAGCGTCTAATGACAACATTTGGTGTCGTGGGCTGGGAAACCTGTTTTGCTATTGCATTACCCTGCACAGAGCAAGATAAAGAGACTAATTGGAAATGTAAGTCTCAAGAGAAGCAAGTTTTGCCACAAAATAATTTAGTCAAATCATGCAGCCTCTGAGGGACGTCCAATTACATTAACACAGAGGTTCGGAACTAACTCGAAGTTTTTGTGCAGGTTAAACTTTGGTGACCTTCAGACAAATGTGCAAAATGGACTGGGTTCGATGCAATTTGCTGAGTGCCGAATAGAAAAAAAAAAGGTTTCGATGACTATAATTTCAATTAAAGAAATAAAAATGTATTGCAGTATTTCCCCATGTCTATTCTTTATACACTGACAAGCCACTTCATTAAAATCACCTCCTTGTATCTGTACTTACAGACTGTAGTCCATCTGTTTCTCGGTATACTTTGTTAGCCTCACCCTGTTCTTCATTGATCAGGACCCCCACAGAGCTGCTATTATTTGTGTGGTGGCTCATCCTCAGCACTGCCATGACATTGATGTGGTGGTGGTGTGTTAGAGTGTGATGCATTGTACTTCCCACTCGGATACATCTACCTTGATGGAACATCTAGTAGATAAGGAACAGGAGCTAATCTGGTTGTTGGACATCCTCATCTCTGCATGATGCAGTTACTATTTATCTTAGACCTGCTACATACTGTATGTCCCACACTACTGACCACATTGACACTTTTATGGACTCTAATTGCTGCTAATATCATTACTAGTATTTTTACTACCATGATTAAATTCTTGTTCCACTACTTTCACCATATCAGTTCTCCTGAACACTACAATGCATCCTAGGATTGACTGTCTATTACGAACTTTTGACCAGAGGAGGTCCAGATAGGTGACTCTAGACCCTCTCAAGGATTCATCCTCCAGCTCTGAGGGAGTTTTCCCTTGTCACTGTCGCCATTGGCTTGCTCACTTGATTTGTGTTGTTATTACTAACCTTGTAAAGCTGCTTTGTGACATCCGTTTTTTAAAAAATGCTTTATAAATCAATCTCACTTGATTCAATTCCTACATCTGTGGTACCAGAACGCTGCCCAAAGGACACAATTGTCTAGATAGTTTTGGTTGGTGGACTGTTCTCACTCCATTATATGTACATTACACATATAAGGACTTTGTTCAATCAGTGTTGTTTTGAATATATAAGAAAAAATGTTTCCAAACATTTGACCAGCAGTGTAGATGTCCGAGCAATCACCAAATGGACCAAAGCCTCTTGCATCTTATGGAAGCTCAAGTAAGATCAAGTACTGTAGGTATGCAGCACGTTATACATCTGGGACTTTCTGAGCTGTAAAATGTACCATAAGTGTCATTAGGGAGATCATGTGAGATCTTCAATGATCTCATTACATGCTACGTGCTCCAAATCTAAAAACAGGTTCATTTACCTGTAGGTGCAGCGAGACAATCACGCAAACAGATTCCGCAACAATTTTTAATGTTGTCTTTGTAATCAAGTAGGCATTTAATTACGTTTGGTTGCACATTACTGAGATGAGGATGGTTTAGTCACTGCAAACACATTATGAAGAGCATATTTCATACCGGCTTGTTTGCCTTTTGAAATGAGAGTTCTCCCCATTACCTGCAGCCAAGAGCAACTGTACTGCTCCAGATTAGGCAGAAGCATGTTAAAGAGAACCAATAAATTACTGCAGTCTTGATCATTTAGTGTGTGTGTGTGTGTGTGTGAGGCAGCAGTTTTACAATGCCTGAGTGGACGATAATTCATAAGAGTGGAGTAATGCATTAGGCTGTGGCATTGTTTCATTAAAATGCTTAATTAGCTGTATCATTTTGATTTACACGATTGTACTGCAGTCTAAATATTTTCATTTAGAAGCAATACAGTGTCTGTAAACTGAAGGTGCAGCCTTTCCATATCACTGGCTGATGACCAGCTCACAATACAACATCAAAAGTTTGGTGAAATATTGTTTCCCAATGTGTTTTAGTACAAGTAAATTTCTTGTCTTCATTTGAAGTCATCCCACCTTTAAATTTGAAGGCAACTTACTGTGCTGCTTTTTTGAGCTAATTCAACCTGAGGTTCACCCAACTCACTTTCATTTTACATTAGTTTACATTAAAGGCTATAGTCATCATAAACGTTTTCATCATTTTTATCATCATTGGTAAACATTATAAAATATTCAGTAGAACCTTGGCTATTGTTTGCCTTTGTTGTCGTACAATTTGGTTATTGTCAAGTTTTTCAGGGAAAATTTGTCCCGGATATTGTTCATTTGCTCTGTTTTCATCAGTGTGTCCACGTAACTCGCTGCTAATTTTGCAAAAACAAAACATCCATCCACGTATTCCTTATTCATTCTGGCTTTGTTTCTGGTTTAGTGAGCATCAGCCCGCACATTCGTTTGAAACATTTCTATTATTTTTCCAGTGTTTTTTGTGCTTGTTTATGAGTGTGCCAGAAACAGACCTATCTGGACACATTTCCATACGCCAAGAAGATGTTACAGGACCGTACCCAGACTTATGAGTGGAACCTTCCTGAGTATGGGTGTACAAATGAAAGGCTGCTGACTAGACCACACCAGCACACTCTAAAACAGAGCATAAACCTGTAAGAGTGATGTTAAATGTTCATTTATCCATTTCATTAGTCTTTTGTATTTATTTCTCATTGTTTTCTGTATGTAAAACTATTTTCTATATAAAATGTATTTTTTGTTAATATATTGGAGCGTCTGTAATGGATGAATTGGATTTACATTATTTCTTATGGGAAATATTGCTTCAGTTATTGTTCATTTCAGTTATCATCAGGCACTTTAGAACAAATTAATAACAAAAACTGAGATTCCACTATACTTTGAATTAATTCTGCCACTGTATGTGTATATTGGAGTGAGTTAAGTAAACTTTTGACTAAAATTGTAAGACTTTTTTTGTGCACAGATTCATCCAGAGATCAAATCACCACAGTTTTCTCTCTTAACTCGGCTATAGTTGATATAGGCACAAGTGCAAAGGTGGTTCTTTATTGTAGGATTGTAGCTGTAGAGCTAATGTTGTTAACAAATATTATAACTCAGTAGTCACCTCCATACTAGGTATCCATCAAAAGACATCATGTCTCGCAACCCATTCAAAGCTCATTCATATCTTAATAAACATCACACAGACTGGCTGATGTGACAAATGACTGATCTTGGATCAGATTCCTGCATATTTAAGGCTGTCATTATCACTAACACTCGTTCTACATCAGTACTTCCTTCTCCTGAGACAGTTTTCTAATATGGTGAACAGCGCACTCAAATACATGAGCTTAACTGTGATAAGTCACTCTTTTACTTAACTCTTGAGTTCCTCAGAAGGTAACTAAACATTTTAAATTTACAAAGCAGTGCAAGTTTTCACCAGACATTTCATTAACAACGTATGTATTCATACATTGTCACTGCCAGAACAAAACCTTCTTTCTCAATTTTTCTTATTTTTACCTGATTTTCTCCCCAGTGTTTGGTAGCCCATTCACTAGGACTCTCCATATCATTTGTAATGTCCCTGAGGGTACAGAATAAGACAGGCCTCTTCCAGTCAAGTCAAGCTCCACCTCTTCTCGAACTGCTGCCATTTCATCGCCACTGGGCAGCCAATGTGCTCAGAGGAAAGTCCCCAGTTCTGATGGGTCGCCTTGCAGACACCTGAGCCAGCTGACATTCCTTTAGTAGTGCTGGGAAGAGAGTGCCATCTTACCCATCCACACAGTAAATCTGCCAGTGTTAAATCAACACTATTAGAGTTAAAATAACACTGAGGGTGTCAAAATGTAACACTCTCAGTGTTAATTTAACTCTAATAGTGTTGATTTAACACTGGCAGATTTACTGTGCAGAGAGAGCACAGCCAATTTTGATGATAAGCAGTGACAGCACCTTAGTCTGCTGAGCCAATCAGGGCCGTATCTCAATTTTTGATATTTTCACCTTTTTTGCGTCATTTGAAAAAAAACAGCTGAACTTGACATTGTATGAATGTTTCATGATTGTTAAAACTAATTGAAATGCTTTTGCACTGTCTTCCATTACCATGTTTTTTTTATTCTGTTGTAAAGTTACCATTTCAGAGATATTGATGTTTTGTTTCGACAGTGACAATATTTATATATGCATGTATGCAGATGTATGTCTGAAGGAATTTCCTGTATGTATGGTCTGCTGCAGCCAGTGTTGATGTAAGTAGCACACTGCATAATTGCTGGCTCTAGCTGTAAACCCAGTTCCATGAGAACAGTTGATGGCATATTGAATTGTTTATGAAGAATCATTTTTTTTCTTCTTCTTCTTTATCTCACCATGTTTGGCAGCATCTGTATGCTCATCACAATTTTAATGCATTTCCCAAGCGTGTGAGGACGCACACGCTATTTCTTCAGTTTTGAAAACTGGGACACTGCAGAAGATCACTCAGCATGTGTGTCACCAATGTCAACCCTTCAAGCAGCAAACATGCTATCATCTGCTGATTCCTGGCTTTTTTTTTACCTTTTTTTTTACTTGTATACACCACACTTCTTCATCCTAGTGGGGCTTTGCAGCAAGTTCAAAGGGTTAAACACATGGCAAGCCTTTCAAGGAGGTACTTAAGTGCTGCTCTGAGCGCTAAAAAGGACGCGTGGCCAGCAGTGAATAATTGCAGAATAACAAAAAGTCTTTGTTTGGCTCATAGGAATAATTGATTTTTTATGGAGTTGGAAGTTTTTACGCATCAGAAGACTCGCAAGGTCTCCTACTGTGGTCAGCGGGCCTAGGACTTCCACCAGGCTGGAGAAAATGTAATTAATTGGATCTGATTAAAATTAATGAAGTAATTAAAGAGCTGCTGGGGCCGGTTCCAGGCTCGCGTGGATAAAACCCCGCCAGCGCTGGGACGGGAGGACAGGGACCGAGAGGAGAGCCAGAAGCAGCAACGTTAACGCTAGTGCTGCTTCATTACTGGGCTGCTTGGCTCCGCTTGTCTTTTCTCTTGGGCCGCCAACCTCTTGACTGACCTAAATAAGCTGCTCACATGGCCTGTGTAACATCAGAAGTTTGAAAGATTATGCTAGGTTGTTTCAACTAGGTGCAAATATTATTGATAAAACATCATCCATCTACATTTTTCTAGCCAATATTTGGATTAGAATCCAATACAAAATGATCTCCCAAGGAATGCTTTGCAGTGTATATCCGTATTTCCTAAAAATACTATACAGTCTTAAATATACAGACGTTAATGGGTTCTTTGGAGCAACATAATTTTTTTAACATCATTAAAGAACCACTTTGGGTTCCTTATTCATAAAAGGTTGAAAAGTCTATACATAAGTTACAATTAAAGGTTTTTCCTAGAACCATGCATTCAAACCAAGAACCATGTAAGAACCTTGTTCTTTAAGAGTGGACCGTAATCTGCCATTGCATTCATCAGAATCAGAACCTTTAGGAATTTTTCTTGGTGCAGGTGTCAACATTTAAACTGAATGAGAAAATAAAGCTAGACAATATATAAACACAAAATATAATAAGGAACATGAAATAAAAAGTACAAGCAGAAGTCCAATAAGTTATGTGCAATGTAGGTGGTACAATTGAGCAGCATTACAAAATTACCAAAAGTGTAGTTTAAGTATGTTAAGATGAATGTTTAAGTACACTATGTAGTGTAGTGTACTGTAGTGTCTATTTGGAGGACAGTAGTTATACAGTTATACAGATTATGTGATATATGATATAATAAAGTACAGGTGCAGCAGTTTCAAAGTAGTTTAAAGTGGAGGGATGTGAGACTTTAGGCCTCTCACTTTTGGTTTCTGTGAAGATGGTAACCGCTGGAAGAGAGAGTGGCCGGGGTGTGAGGGGTCAGCCATGATCTTTGCCGCCCTCTTCTTCATTCTAGAAGAATAGACATCTTTGAGGGTGGGGAGCGGACAGCCAATGATCTTCTCTGCACATTGCACTGTTAACTGTAGCTTACGTTTGATGTGCAGAGATGCAGAGCCGAACCAGA
>BRDA01041359.1:0-13055 GCA_036984385.1 Crenuchus spilurus
AAGTTGCTCAGGTAGTGCAGCTCATCCAGGATGGCACATCAATGCCAGCTGTGGCAAGAAGGTTTGCTGTGTCTGTCAGCACAGTGTCCAGAGCAATGAGCAGATACCAGGAGACAGGCCAGTACACCAGGAGACATGGAGGGGGCTGTAGGAGGGCAACAACCCAGCAGCAGGACCGCTACCTTTGTGCAATTAGGAACAGGAGGAGCAGAGCCACAGCCCTGCAAAATGACCTCCAGCAGGTCACTAATATCCATGTTTCTGCTCAAACTGTCAGAAACAGTGATGGGCAGAGTCCTAATGGAGGGGATGGGTTAATTGGCTACTACTACATTTGGAAGGGGATAAAAATTGGCAAAAAACTTTAAAAAATAAAAAACCCACGACTGAAGAGCCTCAAAAACATCATACTTTTATAAAGAACCCAAAGCATCTATAGTTCCGGATGTGACATGACTGTGATCTGATGCCAATGAGATGAAGAACCTGGGCGGTGGAATCACGAGACTCGGGCGCAGACACTCCCAGAACTTGATGGAGTGCACAAAAGGAAAACAAAAGGAATGTGGACAAGACAGAAAATGGGCACATACATATAGACTTCACATAGACTTACATACATTATGCAAGAATACTGGAACTACCACCACCACATCAGTGTCACTGCAGTGCTGAGAATGATCCTGACCACTGAAGAATAGGGTCACCGAAGTCTACAGAGAAACAGATGGACTTCATTGCACCTGGAGCTGATAAAGTGAACAAGGGGGTGGTCTTAAAGTTACAGGTAGTTGGTGTATGCCAATGCCCTCTTGTCCTGGAGTTCATACTGGCTCTGATCTTTTCCGCAGACAGGGCGTGATAGGGGCGAGGGAGCTGGTGTGACGCTCGGGCCTTGTATGGTGATATCGGAAAGCTCATTCCTTAAGAGTGACCCACGTCTATTTTCAGCTTTCCGAACTCTCCCACGCACAGACAACAATTTAAGAGTTTTACTTCATTTATTTGTCTGCAGCCATTTTTTCCCTCTAATGAAGCCCCTGAGAGAGGCGCGTGGAGTTGTTTTTGGCCAGAGGGCTGAGAATGGGGGACGTGACTGCAGCACTAAAGCAAGGACCACTTCTCCGCTTATCAGGAGACAGAGGGGCTACTGCTACACCTTTACGTCCTGAAGGTGTGCTAAAGCCAGCTCTCACAGAGGCTCCCGTGCCGTGGGGGGAACGGCATGTCCCTGCTTGCTGGGCAGCAATTTATGACTCCATTCATGCAGAGAGAGGAGAGGAGGGGGGTGCACAGGGGCTAGCGTGGGAGAGAGACCCCAGGGAGAATGAGAGAGCAAGAGAGAGAGAGAGAATGAGAATGACCTTTCATTCACTGCTCCATGCTCAAGGCTGGAGTGGAACAGCATCCACTGCTTAGGTTTTATGAGAGCTTGTGATGCCTCTGAAGCAATGCAATAAAACCAATATTTCAGTGGCTCATTCTTTAAAGGGACCCTGTCATAGAAAACCAAAATCATTCATATCATTCAATCATATCACAATATCATTCATCCTGTAATCAGTTCAGGCTTTTTATGCCAAATAAGCAGCAAAAACGGTTAGTTTCAAAATCCCTGTTTTTGTGATGTCACAGAAATCAATGCAATTACTTAGACAAGCCTTTTCAGCATACAGCAGTTTGGCTCCGCCTACTCACCTTTTGAACGAGGTGTGCCCAGGGCGGCCAGTCAGAACAGAACTCATTTACGTACAGCAGTCTTAAAGGGACAGTAACCAAATACAGCTGTTTACTTCTAATGGATAAAGACTGGTAAACAAATTGTGACTGTTTATTTTTGCAAAATAAAACCACACAGGTGTTCTAATTGCATTTATCATTGGTTAATTGGGTTTTTTAAATGATATAATAGATATATATGGGCTTACAGTTTATATACCACTTGCAGGTTTTTCTACCTTAACCTTAAAGCCAAGTGTATTATATTTGATACATAGTTTAGTTTACGTGACTACTATTATTATTAAATGATAAATAATGCATCTTAAATAATGCATTACTACATATTATAATATACACTGAATGAATTAAATTAAGAAAAACTTAATGTATACAATCAGATGCATGTCTGTTGCCCCCTGCTGGATTATCCATGCACTGCATGCACCAGAGCATACATCCAGATATCTATTTTTGAAATTACTTTGAAACTCAGTGTGATGGGGTTTAAATCGTTTGTTCTGTATGTTTTTGTTTGTTTAAACAACATGAGAGCAAAATATTCATAATGTATCAAATATGATACAAAACTAAATTGATGTATGTAATGTGCTATTTAGTTACTTTTTTGCATAATTGGTCAAAAGTTCAAATAAACAAAAAAAATGAGAGTTTTCTGGCAATCAGTTGATGGTTCAGGCTTTACAGGGTTAAATATATAACGGCAAGTCCATCAAAGCGAGCTAAAAGAACCAGTACAGCAGTCAGTGAAGTGCAGGTCGGGCTTTGATTGGCAAAGAGATGTTGATCATGTGCCATTCAGTGGCTGTGACCTCAGTGGGCTTCATGGCAAGTAAAATGGGAGAAATAAGGCGCGACTCTTGTTTGTATGTTGTAGTCTTAGCTGTAACGTGTTACGCCTCTGCTCTTTGCCAAGCCTTTTGTGCTTCGGTTGCGACTTTGAAAGGCACGGTACATTTTGCTCATGAAAAACAGTCTTCCCTTCATGTCACTGCCAGAATTCCTCACCAGAACAAACGGGACTAAAAATAACAAAAGATAAACAGAATAAAAAACTTCTGTCGTTCCAGGTCTGCACAAGTCCCACCACTCAATAAGTTTACGAGGGCCCACACGATTACAGTCCACATCCTGACGTCCTGGAACCATGAGCTAATATTCCATGCCTCCTTTCATTTCATTTCTATTAAACAAGACGGGTTGCTGGTGCCATACATCACCATGATGTTATTGTAGGGTGCATGCGCTCGCTCTGGCAGTGACAAATGGGTCACCGTGGGCCACAGGATATGAACGTTATGGTTCATGGCAGACGTTATTAAGAAAAAATACTTTTTCAGCAGAACTCCTAGTCAGACTGACTCATAGTCAGGAGTCTTTTGGTAGGCATCAAGCTTAGGCTGAGGCTTTCAGCGTCAGCCAAGTGTGACTGCAGATAGATAGAGGCCGTGCTTTCTTGTGGCTGTGGTCCATTTTCTTCAAAACACTCCTCTCCAGAACACAGACTTTCTCAACAGGAGCCTTTGACCAGGAGCTACATCATGCTGTAATGTGAAATAGATGAAATGGGACGTGGCATAGGGCAGCAGTGGAATCTTGGGTACCCATCTGGGTGGAGGTTCCATGTTCTACCCTTTCTGAGTTTCCTCCGGAGTCCCTCCCACAGACCAGAAATATGGAGGTCAGGTGAATTGGTGACTCTGGTGTCAGTGGTGGATTGGTGCCATGTTCTGGTGTGGGTGCAAAACTCCTGAACTGAATTAAGCACCTAAAAAGGTGGATGGATGGATGAAAACTGAATATGGGACAGCTTAGTGGTTAGCATGTTCACCTGATCACCTGATTGTGGAAGAAAATACGCAAGTGTGCAGACCTGAGCCATTTTGACTAAGAGGTACTGGTCAGTAGTGATCAGTACCTATAAACAGTGACCCACAAATTCCCCAGGTTTAATCCTATCAAACATTTGTTAAATGTGTTATAACTGTAAGTCCATTCACTGCAAC
The DNA here is from genome assembly GCA_036984385.1 of Crenuchus spilurus. Classification (NCBI taxonomy): domain Eukaryota; kingdom Metazoa; phylum Chordata; class Actinopteri; order Characiformes; family Crenuchidae; genus Crenuchus; species Crenuchus spilurus. Next base: position 3,747 of record BRDA01041359.1, read on the forward strand.
TAAACCTCACAACGTAGAGAACTTAAAAGATCTAATGGCAGATACTAAAAGACATGTTCAGAGGTCTTTAAAACTCAATGACTCAATGGGTTGGAGTTGGACTATGGAGGACCATTCGCAGATTGGTTTTAATGTTATGGCTGATCAGTGTAACAACAAATAGACTGACCAATACTGGGCTTTATTCACCAAACATTTTTACGAAGTCATAAAACCAACTTGCAAAGTTTTCATGAAGATGCTGAAAACTGTTTGAAATGTATTCGTCCAGTTGCAGCGAATCTGATTGATTTGTGAAAACTGGCAAACGTCGTGAATCTGATCAAAACGTTTTGTTAGGACTTTTCTCAAGAACAAATTCTTTAAGTAAATTCAACAAAACATATAGAAGCAGCCGTGGCCTGGTGGGTAGGGATCTGGTCTTGCACCAGTTTGATTCTTGGGCAGGTCTCCCAGCGACCGCCAAAGCAAACACACAGGTCATGACTGAAGTGCCCTTGAGCAAGGCATCTAATACTCAACTGCTCCCCAGGTGCCATGGATAGGGCTGCCCAACGCTTCGGGCATATATTCTCAGAGCCTGGTGTGTGTCAAGTTCACCTTGGCAAAAGCTGAATATAATGTAATATCTGTTGAATGAGGTCCATTGATGGCACTGATGCCATCCATTGATGGTAAACCACTGATCTCAACTACAAGCGAGCATCTTTGGCTCCTACCTGCTGAACCTTAGTCTCACTAATGAACAGTAACAACAACACTAAGGTTTCCACACCATCTCACCTGCACCGCTTTGAGAGAGCTAGAGCCGAGGGCGCCTGCATCCCCACAAGCCTCTGATGTGGGTTTGGAGTAAAGCTGTTGAGGAGATAACAGTTGTTACTCCGGCCTCGCCCGTATCTATATCTCTGATGGGCCTCTACGGGGAGAGAGTGAAACAATAGCAGATGGTGGGTGCCTGCACTTTCCCCTGAACTGGGAGCGGAGGCTGAGGGAAGGGTGCCTGAGCGCATCTCACACAGCTCGGGTTCCACCATCAGTAGACGCATGCGGGAGAAGCTAAAAAGCAAAACGTGAGCACCACGGGTCACTTGTTGACCTCCAGATCATCCCATGACCCATGATGGTGAAGGACAGGACTGCATTCAGCAGTAGCATCGAGGTACCAGCACGAGAGGCTTACAATCACAAGAGGGTACATTCAGGACTGGTCCAGTCCTGTGTCACATCAACAAAATAGAATATTGTGAAAAAGTTCATTGTTGTTCTTTAAAAACAATAAACTAATTGACTTATTTTAAGCCCTTTTTGTTTTCCCAGTATGGTGTATAGTTCCATTATCTTCCACTTAATCCTGGTCAGGGTCACGGAGAGTGTCCGTACCCTTTCACCGGGCACAGGGCTGGGTATTACCCTGTCTCATCCAATCGCAGGACAGGACGCCAATCCATTGTGGAATATAATTACAATTCAAACAGCATCAACATTAAAACAAAGGCTTGAAATAAAAGAATTAATCTGAGTAGGTAAAGCTGGTAGTGGTAAAGTTGGTGGTTTATCTTTGTCATATTCCTCATCATGGCCATCAGGTCTTCCTGATGTTCTGCTATAAGTGTCATCTGCATGTTGATGATTATTGACGTTTCTTCCACTGAACGTCTTTAACATGTTACTCTAGTCCATCAGACAGGCTGAACAGGTACAATAACAGAAAGTAATACTGACTAACTACCCTATTTAACACCAAATGACCCTGTTGTGTAACTTAGCTCGCATTAAATTAACCAAATTAAGGACTAATAATAATATTCATTGCTTATTTTGAAGCAATATACAGTAAGTGTCCAAGTGTTTACTAGATTTTGGACCACTCCTGTGGAGATTTGGTTGCGTTGAACAATAAGAGTGTTTCTGAGCTCAGGATGTTGGATGATCACCTCATCCACAACTCATCCCAAACCTACTGGATGGATAACAGCTCCACTGCTCAAGAGCTCAATGCTGGGGGTCTTTATACCCCTTTAGCCTGGCATTAGACATGAGGTTCATGTTTAGTCTTATTCTATCTATCTATACATCTGTGTCAGCAATGAGTGCAGCTTAAAGTAGCTGAATGGTTTCCTAACAAGGGGTGTCTACAAGCATTTGGACATATAGTGTAGCAGTAATTGAATATTTTGAAAAAACCTTATATTCAGAGTATTATTACTCACTTGCTCCCAACTAATCGCAAAGGAAACAGTAAACTGTGCAGGGCAGGGGCATTTCAGGACCAGAACTGAGAACATAATATGAGTCTAATTAACTATTAAACGCTTTTAATAGGTAACAAGACGTTTTTACATTTCTCATGAGAATCGCATAGACCACCAGCAGACCTTTTGGAAACCCTGGCTCCACATGAGCCCTTGCTGTGCAACACATGGCCTGTGGCGTTCTCACTACTCGTTGAGCTTCAACAGGAAGTGATTTCATTAAAGCGGCCCATTTAATCCCTGTATGCAGTCCTGTGGGAGGTTGCCTCTGACCTCGACTCTGACATGGGCCACGGATCCCCCTCAGACCTCCTCTCTAGCTCCGTCGGACCGCCCTTCTGATTTTCGCTCAGCTAGTATTGTTTGTTTTTTACAGCCGGAATATCGTCTTCCGATTCCAGGTTCTTTGCCGCAGGCACTCGGGTTTCTCATTGATACCCTACTGTTATTAGACGTAACAATAGGTGAAATGTGAAGTGAGTGGGAATTGCTCACCCATGTAGAGGGGGCGGTTTGAATGGCAGGGTGAGGGGTGGGGGTGATGTAGGCCTAGGTTTGCAGCAGTTCCCACTGTTTAGGGTCCCATTAGGATCGTAAGTGAGAAAGAACGGGGGTTAGAGAGACTTCTGGTTGCAATTTGAAGATGCTTTTTTTAGTCATCCTTAAATGTGGGAAGTCAAAGTCATCGAGCTGGGGGCGTCTGTGGGAAGGAGCAGAGGAAGGGTTGGGTATGGAAAAAAACGTTCCAGCTGTATGTTCCTCACTCCACAGGGGAGGGACGGGAGCTTCACAGAGGGGCACAGACTTAGGAGAAAGTCATCAGTTCTTATTTACGTTAGATTGATTCATTCCGTCAGGCTTGAGCAGCGAGCACGCTGAGCTAATCTCCAGGAAACGGAACAGGCTGCCCACGCCATACACAGCATGTCTGTAATGTGGGAATCCAGAGCCACATGTTGTGAACTCGGGAGTCTGCGTGGAGTACGACCGCAACCTTTAGCAATGCCTCATCCATCAAAAAACACTGCTAATTGTGAATGAGAGCAGGGCTGTCAGCATAACGTTAACTAATCAGGCTAACCAGTGCTGTGTTTACTGCTAATCATGTTTTGAGGAAGTGGTTTTAAACGTTGAACCTCTTCAAAAGTCTGAACATGTATTTATTCCTTATGTTCAGGGATTCACAACTTTTAAGCTGAAACCCTCTTCGTTCTAGTCAACTTGTTCATTTTTTTAATTTTTAGCTGTCAGTTAAACATTCTGCTTCAAATAAACCATTAACCACATTTTTTTGGGAATAAGTGTAAAAAAAGTTTAAGCATTGCTTTTTGTTGCAATCCTTCAATGATAATTATGAATGAGAGCTAGCTAGGCTGTCAAAGTAATGCTAAGTAATTATGCTAACCAGTGCTGGCTGTGTTTACTGCTAATCATGTTTTGAGGAAGTTTTAAGGCTTTTTAAAGGTTTTAAGGCTTTTTAAAGTTTAACATCTTCAATAGTTTTAACCTCAGGGTAGTCCAGGATCTATTCCTTATGTTCAGAGATTCATTACTTTTATATTTTCTAAGATACTTTCTATATATGGTATCAGTGTCATATGAAAGCTAAAACCCTCTTCTTTCTAGACAAGTTGTTCATTTTTGTCTATTTTTAGTTGTCAGCTAAATATTTATTAAAAAATGAGCCATATTTTTAAAAATAAGTGTTAAAAAAACATTTGTAAAAAAGAATTTAAGCATTGTGTTTTGTTTGCAATCCTTTGCTGCTAATCATGAGTGAGAGCTAGCATGGCTGTCAGTGTAACGCTAACTAATCATGCTAACCAGTGATAACTGTGTTTATTGCTAATCGTGTTTTGATTAAATGGGCTTTTAAAGTTTTACCTCTTTCCTTATGTACAGAGATGTTACTGTTATATTTTCTAAGACAAACAAAAACAAGGAGTCACATGAAAGCTCTTCCTTCTCCTCAAGTTGTTAATTTTTGTCTCTTTTGAGCTGCAAATGACTTAGATAAGCTATGTGCCACATTTTTAGCATTGACAATACATTGAACAATTTTGGTTGCAGTCCTTTACTGATGTCTGAATAAGTTCCAAACAAACAGAACTGAGCACTCATGTTGTTATACAAATTTGATTGAAAAATGAACCTACATAAAGTCTCTTCAGTGTTGTGCACACTGAAATAGATTATTTTTGAAACCAAAATAACTGCTGTTCGCCATTCCACATTCTTATTATTTTGGATTACAAATAATAAAATTATATTATTTTACAAATCCTAAAACACATTTTCTGTTCATTTGAATGGCTCTTTTATAAAAACCATTATTGTTTTACATTTATTTAAATGCATTTGATGTTTAAAAGTTCTAAGATTTGAGCATGCAAATTCAGATGGAAAAAAATATGAAAAAATACAGTGGCATGTTAACAAGGGCTAAAAAGTGAACGTTTTGGCAGTGAGTGTGTGTTGTGTCTCATTGTCTCTGAGGTTCCCAGAACCTTGGACAGCTGTATGGTGCAACTCTACAGGCTTCGGCGACACAGCTGCTGCCCAAAACTGATTAGATAAGGCATGCCAGTGTACTACTAGACCATTGTTTTAAAGTTTTTCATAAAATATACTGAAAACTAAGACAAAGACAAAGATAATGTTGTGCTCTGGAAGTGTTGTAGACCGTGTGGAGTCTTCAGATGGCCTCAGTGAGAACTTTGTAGATAAATAAGGTACTGAACTGGAAAGAGCCATTCCAGGTGGAAGGAAAATGGAATTTCGATCGATCCATAAATCTTCAAAACGGAGGAAAAAGCTCATAAACTGGACAGGTGTCGTAACAGATCTTGTGCAAGGCATGCCAGCACTCCATGCTAGCTTTTCCACACATGGCATGATGCTGGTCCTCCACCCCTTATGTCCAGATGATCGTGCCTGATCAGACCACTATCAAATCTGCGTGCTAATTCACAGTAAATCCTCTTCAAAGACGCCGTCCCCCTTGAATCGGCCGCACGTAGGGGGTCGGGACCTATGCGGCTGCAGTGGAGAGCACTTGAAAGGGCCGAACGCATGGCAGAGGCAAGTCCTCAAGCTGCGTCGGACACAGGATAGCCATGAAATTTGGGAAAGAGGGAGAAAAAAGAAAGCCTGGTAGGACAGTTCTCTGGAAGGCACGGAAAGCGAGTTTGAGAGATTTCAGGGAGTCTTTTGGATCTGGCAGCTTCGGCCAAGTCCATTTTCATGCATGTTGTGGTCAAGAACAGGTGGCCACAGCGTTAAAAAGATAGAGAAACCTCAAGCCCTGCTTTTACTCTATGGTATCTGTCCCTGCTATGCTTAGACGCTGTGCTGTTCAAATGTAAGTGAGGGATTTTATATTTTATTGAGTTTATCAAAAGATTCAGATGGCAAGATTTATAATTATAATGTTTTATCAATTTCAGACAATAAGATCTCCTGTCTTCTACCTACAAATTACATACCAATGTGATATTGATCAAATTTGGCACTTTTAAGGGAAATGTGCTGCTCGTTTCCATAAGAAACAAATACTGCAAAATGACAGTGATGTTAATTTGTAAGCAATTTGTATGCATGTCTCCATCATTAGTCTTTAATCTGAGGTAGGACTTGTGATATCTCCCATACATACATACTCATACACAGAGTAAATAGAGCATCCAGTGGCTCCAGGACTTACAGTTTGTGGCCCCTTTCTCCACTGTGGGAAAGTGTTGCTCTTGTTCCCTGTGCTTATTTGTACCATTTTTTTTCTAAATGGGACTTTCACAGCCTCTCCAGTCCAATCGGGCCCTTTTACGTCTCTAATCTCAAGAGGCCATAGCTTGGAGGGGAGAGGTGCTGAGGGCCACGCATTTTTTCCATTCATAACATGAGAAAAAAATGCTGGCATGCCTCTTGTTGGCTTTTAACCCCAGATGTTTATAATAGCGGTCAATCTTAGAAGCAGTCCGAAACGGGACCGGGTCCACGGGGACCGCAATCATGGGGACGCCACTGTTGTATGTACACTTTGCGAAAAATCTTAGCAAATCTTCGGGAGCTGTTGACGCTCAGTGGTTGTTGATAGTTGCAGCAGATTCTTTGATTCTTTTCAGAAGTTTTTTTTAAGTAATGAAGCCTGCTTGTCTGGAAGGGAAGGCCTCCAGCCGTGTCGAGGGGCCGGAGGTCAGAACACGATACGTCTGCATAGACAGGATTCAGACAAAGTGGCCATAGGATCAGAGAAGGATTAGATTGCGAGCGTGCTCTGGACCCTGGAGTGACCTTCTCTTTACGCTCTGGGATCTCTAAGTCCTGCGCCATTGTTATCTGTGCTGCAAGATCACAGAATGACCACACTGCACTGCACTGATGTTTCAGGCCCGTTCCACAGCTGCGTGCGCTGGACCCCAAGGCCAGTGTGAGATATGAGTCCCAACAGGTGCTGGATATGACAAATCCTTAAGCCTGGTTCCGCTGCTTAAGCCAAAGTCCGTACTAGACATGTGCAAGGCCTTGAGCAAGTTCCTCCATGGCTCAGCCTGCTGGCTGTAAAATCTGATGCCAAGCTGGATCCTAAGCTCCAATACTCAACTCACTTGTGCAATGGGCTTTGGGTCTATCGGCCTTTTTGCAATTGGCCTTGGGTCTATGGGTCTTTTTGCAATGGGCTTTGGGTCTATGGGTCTTTTTGCAATGGGCTTTGGGTCTATGGGCCTTTTTGCAATGGGCCTTGGGTCTATGGGTCTTTGTGCAATGGGCCTTGGGTCTATGGGTCTTTTTGCAATGGGCTTTGGGTCTATGGGACTTTGTGCTTTGGGCCTTGGGTCTATGGGCCTTTTACACTGGGCTTTGGGTCTATGGGCCTTTTGCAATAGGCCTAGGGTCTATGGGACTTTGTGCAATGGGCTTTGGGTCTATGGGCCTTTGTGCAATGGGCTTTGGGTCTATGGGCCTTTGTGCAAAAGGTTGAACGAGAATATTGCGAGAACATTGTCACAACATATTTGTGTTTGCATGGTATAAACATTTTATTAACTACTACAAAACTACACAGTCAAATAAGAACATTATGGCCACCCCTGGTTTGGAATAAGGATGACATGGGACATCACAGATGACAGGATTTACTGCATGTATAAATAAGTGAGCACACCAGTCAGTTGTAGCAGAGTGTATAACCATCATCATGCAAAAAGGACCTGAGTTGATGATGTCCAAAAGGGAATGATAATCTGGTAACAGGTGAAAGGTGGTAGGATCTCGAACCGTTAACTTTGTCAGATGTTCTAAAGCTTCTGTAGTGATGGAGTACTGAGAATTTACTTCTGGACATTGAGTGCCTCCCAACGACAAAACAGTGGGTCAATGGGTCACTGATGCCAGCGGGGAATAACGACTTCAGTGAGTGTTACAGAGGAATCGATGCGCCACAGTGGACCAGGTAACCTTTATCATGAACACAGGAACAATGAGGAAAGGGTCAGGGATCACAGCATCATGTAGCATCTATGATGTCCCAAAGTTCTGTAGTTCTGAGTCTGTGGAACTGAGATGTAGGAACCCTGAAGAGATGAACAGAGAACTGAAGACTGGTAGTGAAAGAAAATGGCAAGCCCAGGCCATGAAAAACATGAACAAAAATGACTTCTTTTGTTGCCTGACTCCATCATAGCCAATCCATCAATTCAACCTATGTGAGCCTAAATTTGTCCTTGGTTTTCATTCTCCTCATCATCTCCTTTTCCAACTGGCTGATCCAGTTCATCTGCCTGCTTTTATCTTCCTACCCTGTAGGTGCCACATTTCTCCATCTTGAAGCTATCACAGGCTATGGCTCTGGAAGCGACACAGAGGAATTCACAATGGGCTCTGTTCTTTGTCCGTGATTTTTTTTATTTGCAAATATGCATGTCCTTGGACTCTCTCCCTCAGACATACCAGCAGCTGTCACTAGCTCAGTGTCTTTTTGGCTCAGGCCGGCAGCAGCATTATTCTATTAATGAGTGATTAGTGTCAAATATCTGGCCAGCGCCAGCCGCTCCCAACTGTGGGAAATAGGCGCGCTGGGTGCACCTGATCTCCAACTCAGTTTAGAGTTTCCTCAAGCTGGCTCCACCAATTAGGAGAGAAAACAAGGAGAACCAGGGGAACTGGACTTTAATGTGGAAACACAAACAAATGCCATTTGAAGACCATAATCACAGTCCTCACTGACAACTGGATGCGTTCCATTCCCTTTGTGCCAAATGGAAGAGAACAAAAAAAAGATCCTCTCTGGTTAAATCCTATTCTCAGCACGACCAGGCCAGCCTGGAGCAAAGGCCTGCACTGCGGCCACTGGACACTTCACAGGTGGCAGCTCTAACAGGGAACTAAAAAGGAAGGAAGTGTCTGTGTCCCTGGAAAATATGTAGCTTTTCCCTTTGCTGCAAGCACAGAATCTGAGAATCTCATCCAGGGCCAGTGGGTCCAGTGCAAGCCAGCGCCAAACCATAGCTCATATGAGGCGTGCAACAAGTGAGGCAGTACTTGTAAAAAAAACCCTTCCAACAAATATTTCTCTTTGTTTGGACTGAACAAAAAGGTCCTGTAATCGTAGCTGTAAATGACTTCAGAATGGAATTATTATACTTGGGCGAAAGTTTTGTTCTTATCATCAACACTTCATATTTACTACCAGTTCCAATCAATTTAGAGGGCTTGGCTGCCTCATTTTGGGTTTTACGCTCTCCAGTGTAAACTCCCTTAAAAAGAGATCTGGGAGACTGACAGCTGGGCCAACGATTGATGAGTAGCATATGCTTTTATCACAGGCCTCTCTCTTTCTCTCTCTGTCTCTCTCTCACTCTGTCTCTCCCTCTGTCTCTCTCTCTCTGTCTCTGTCTCTGTCTCTCTGTCTCTCTCTCTGTCTCTCTCTCTCTCTTTCTGTCTCTCTCTCACTCTGTCTCTCCCTCTGTCTCTCTCTCTCTGTCTCTGTCTCTCTCTCTCTCTCTCTCTCTCTCTGTCTCTCTCTCTCTCTCTGTCTCTCTCTCACTCTGTCTCTCCC
>BRDA01041360.1:5932-16122 GCA_036984385.1 Crenuchus spilurus
ATATATATATATATATATATATATATATATATAATATATATATATATATATATATATATATATATATATATAATATATATATATATATATATATATATATATATATTATATATATATATATATATATATATATATATATATATAATTATTATTATATAAATATAATAAAGCATAATAATGTAATACTCAAGTATATAAATACTCTCTTACATCTCATGTCCATATAAAATATCACAATCATATAAATTAATATCAAATATAGCATTTTATTTCCTTCAAATGGATATCAGTCAAAAAATTTTGAGTTTTGTGTCAGTTTCTAGTTTCAAGAACATTTACATTTTGAAATATATTTAATAACTGAAGATCTGCAAATTATACATAAGTGTATTAAAAGAGATGTGCTCAGCCTGCAGAAGGTTTTTAGGTAAAAACAATATATTAACCTTTGTGATCATTTCAGGTGCACCAGAGACATGCAGAAGAATTAATAAAGTAAAAATAACAAATACACAGCAAAACATCCCATAATCTAGACCAAATTTCAATGCATTATTCCTGTATGCTGTTCAGTTAAAAATTATGGTCTACACCATTTCTTTGATACCATTTCAAATAATATGGTAGATATGCCGTCAATGGTTATTGGTCAAACTATGATATTTAATGTTCATCTTACGGCAGCCTTCCCTCTCTCACATTTGAATGACTCTTATTCCAGCATTCTGTATTGTGTCAGAAAATCCTTTTACTGTGATACTACCCCTTCAAGCCGCATATATTCCTTATCTATCATTTTTCCACAGAGTTCCAGCCTATTGTTGACATTCCTACTGCATCACCCAGCTGCATGGAGCAAGCAGAAAGCCATTGAAAAATGTAATTTATCTTAGCTAACCTCCAGTGTGATCTTACTGTAATAAAACCCACAATATATGTATGCATCATACCTTTCTCTTGTCATCATAGTCTGAGTCCAAACCAAGAATTCGGGCAGCATTAGCTTTTGGAAATTTCTTCTTCAGATACGCAGTCACTGTATCAACTGATAGGGAATCTCCAACATTGACTTTGTTATACATCTGGAAGTGCATTAAAAGAGGTCATTTAGATCTTAGGATCATTGTCCGTTTCAGCTGAGAGCACCGAGAGAAGCTACTCCCCTGGGAATCGCAGACACCTCAGGCCAAACCTTTCTTCTTTTATTCAAATAATGTCTAGGACTGCAATTCCTCGGAGACCACAAATGAATCTCTCTGAATACATGAAAGTAAACCAAGCTATGCTTTCAAATGCTAGATTAAAAGGAAAAGGAAATGCCTGCAAACGGGATATACAGAGTGAAAGTTAATGCTAGGGCTACTCACAGACACCATGGATAAGAAAGCCTGTGTTACGTCATATTCTTCTGAGATGTAGTTCAACACTCTGAAGAAGGCAACACCAGCATCCTCATAACCATCCACCTTTTCTTCTGTACTGACAACAAAGACGAACCCAATCCTAAAAGAAATAAAAGAAGAGCTTTACTTTCACTGACCAACATTTAGTTACAAATATAATTTAGATGGCATTAAATAGCTACAAAAACAAGTAATATGTTAAAAGTCATTAGTACTAAGGGACCTGCAATGCAAATTAATATAATGTCTACAGCCTCATTCACCAATCAGAAATCCACAATCTCAAATAATTAGAAAATGTATTTCAAGTTTGAGTAAATTACTATTCAAACAGCATCAACACAAAAAAAAGTCATGAAATGTAATAAGTAATAACATGTAAAGAATTTAATCTTTTGATTTTTATTATGGGCACAATATGAACTTTTTCTACAATATTCTTAATTTTTGAGATGCACTAGTACACCTTTTGGTCTCCTTTCATCACTTCAAGCTCACCTAAGGGGAATCTTATGTTTGTAAAAGAGCTCAGCAAGTTTGACCAACTCAATGCTGTCTTCCTGAGCTGGGTCAAGAAACAGAACCTGGAAAAAAAGAAATTGGCAAAAGTTATTAAATTACCATAAAGCAGCATAAATAAGTAAAATAAAAAATAAATAAACAACCTCCTCGTTCCAAACGTCTAGTATGCCGGACAATATTTTTCTGGGTTTTTAAACATAACAACCAGCTTTACATTGTCTCACCCACTTTTATATGTTCATTCACAACTCAGGCTTTCTATTGGTTGGACAAGGACGTTTAGGTTGTTTTGATAGGTTGCTGAAAAAACTCCCTGAAATGGCAGCTGCAGAGAAAGACGCTCCTCGACTCCGTGGCCAAGCAAAACATAAGTTTTACTTAATTATCCAAAATAGATAACTGAAATGTCTTGGTATGTATGTTATTCTAGAAGTTTAAGGATACAAAAATAATGATATTAAAAATGGGAAGTTATTTGCAAAGTCTTAAATTTCGCGCGAAACATTTATGTCCAGCCATCTGGACATTTGGAGTTAGACTACCGAATGCTGCGTTAAGCATGCTATGTATCGCGAATACACACGTCTTAAAACCACTGGTATTCCTCTATATTTTTTACATTTTTCAATGCTATGCTCCCCTTCTCATGTCTGTTTAGGGCTGACAGTACAAGGTGCGCTTGAATTATTAGATAACAGATAAAAAAAATATTTTTTTTATTATTTTTTTATTATTATTATTATTATTATTATTATTATTATTATTAGGATGTCATGCCCTTAATTCTAAACGTCCAGTATACTGGAAACTGAATATCTTACAGTCTCCATGCACTTTTTTTTGTATTGCGCCATTTAAATGGCTGCAATGAACATATTTCATTACAAAATATTTGTTTTTAAAGTGTCCTGTCTCGGGACTGAGGAGGATAAATAAATAAATACATAACATCACAAACAAAATCTAATTAGTACCACAGGTAGGGTCGCAGCAGTAACTGGTTTCACAGTATTAAAATGCACGGTTATCGTACTGTGGGTGTTCGCTTATTACCGGTACTAAAAAAAAGTCTGGAAAAAGTCAAGCCAGCTGAGAACCTCACCCACGCATGCGCAGCTCCGCTCTGCCATGGCCATCGGTGCCAAGCTATAAAGCACACAGCGGCGAAAATGGCAGAGAGAAGTGCTAAAATCAGCAGTGTGGGACAATATCAGGTGCCTGCAAAACAGATGTGACTTCCAAAATTTGTGAATGTAAAGTGGTATCTAAAAATGGGAATACCTATCTAAGAAAACACCATCCCTCTGTGCAGATCAAAGTAGGTGTCGTTAGTAACCGTCTACCTAACAAAAAATATGTGAAATTTAATTAATTTCCTTACGCTTAGTCCACGCGGAAGTCATTCGAACTATAGGCACACAGATGCTGGAAGTCTTGTGCGCATGGCCGTGAAGCGCAGGCAGTGCTGGATGCATGTGTCCGTGTTAAGGCCCTTTCACACAGATTTTGATTTTTCAGGACTCAATGTGAAAGGCGCCATTCATTTATGTGCGTTATCAAAATTTGACGTGCCTATTTTTTTTAAAGAGAAATCTCTATTATGAGGATCATGTATTTTTTTATTTCTATTTATTTTTATTTAAAGATTCAGCTCTTTCCTCCTTCTAATATTGCAATTTTTGCATAAACAGGAGGTGTAAATTTTTTAAGGAGACATTTTATACATAACTGTCATTAAATATGGTTCTAAGTTTCAACTACAATAAATAGTTTGTTAAAGAAAAAAACGTCATTTCTTTAAGAGTCTTATTTTTACATTTCTTTAAGTGTAACTTATAATAACATGTGAAATACCGTGATGCCGCGATATTTTCAGAGACGGTTATCACACCGCGAAAATCTCATACCGTTGCAACCCTAACCACAGAAAATATGTCCTTGACAGTTCAAGATATATACCTCAGATAATTAAGCTCTTAGAATGACAGTAAATATTGTTAAATGTCACTTTTACTAACCAAATTGTAGAAATTGCGTCGAATCTGTCGAATCACTCCAGGAAATGTGGATCTGAGGAGCTCCTGGAGACTAGACGGCCAGTTCCTATACTGAGAGTCACTCTCAATATCATTTATCCACTGAAACAGAGACAAATAAAAATAAAAAAGTTAATGCTGTTGGATTAACACACATGTAAAGACCAAAAGCAAGAAATCTTGAACAACCCCTCACCCCCATTCCTTTAATAATGTGATGAGTAGTCATCAAAGCATTTTACTGCTATTGTACCATGTATGACTGTGTATGTGACCAAGTTTGATTTGTTTTGAACTCAGGTCCATATGCTCTGTGAAAAAATCTGATACAAATTGAGAAAAACTGTAATAACATGTAGGACATCTGCATACTTACATGGCTTTTATAGTGACTAGATTAAACAGTTAATATTAGTGTGCATATGTTTCCAATATCATATTACTTACTATGCACATGAAAGTAACATTCAACTCAATTATATAAAAAAATGAAATATTAGTGCCTAAACAATATTCTCTTACTAGTGCATCTCCAAAAACTAGAATAATATAACATAATAAAGGTAATAGCAATTTTTAAAATGCAAAGTTAGCAAGGCTTTACTAGTGCATCTAAAATAATAATAATAATAATAATAATAATAATAATAATAATAAGTTAATTTGTGCTCAAAAAGATAAACCATCAAATTTTAAATTTCTTATGTGACAGATTTCAAGCCTTTTTAGTTTTAATGTTGAGGCCGTTTGAATAATTTACATCTATTTGAAATTTAAATATTCTAATTATTAGAGATTTTAGAGATTTTTTTATTAAATTATGAACACAAATTAACATTTTCCACAATATTCTGAGATGCACTAGTGTACTCAACATTTCAGTATTACATTTCTTTATATATTTCATCCACAGTGAGCAATACATAATATAAACTAGTACTGAGCACGATATCATTATATTCATGATATAATGCCACTTGTTGCCAAGTCGTTTCAGTTTTTCAGAGTTTCTAGCACTATAATACTTTATTAATTGTAGTTTTAATGAAATTAAACAGCATAAAGTGGAATAACAACATGTTATGACATGTTTTACATAGAATACATTGTTATTTTAGATTATAAGCACACAGCAGCCATGAGTATATTTTTTCTTTTAAATATTTCAAACTTTTAATGGAAAAAGATAAAAAAAAAAGGATTTTTAGTTTTCAGCAGATCAGTGCATCTATAATCCAGAAAATACTGTGACATTACATTTTATCAGTATCTTCCAGCACATCAATCCAGAGCAAAATTTCACTTTCTGCTGCTTTTTGTGCCCACTCAGACTTTCAAAGTCTTCTCTTACTGTTATAGCAGAGTGCCTGATGTCCAGTCCGTAACTGTCCTCAACTGTGGTCGTGGGAACCCGCAGAAACTTGCTCATGCTGGTTCCTCCGATTCCCAGGTTATGAAGCCCCTCCAGGAGCTTAGCCTCGCCTCGGATAACGTCCAGTATACTTTCAACAGAAAAGATGCACTGAGAAAAAAGTGGTTTGGTCATGTGGCTGACATACAGTTAAGGGGGTGATGAAAGGCAGCAACATATGGTCATCCAGATGCTGCTTCCTTCCAGAATTCCTACCTGAAAGGGTTGTGAAGGTCCAGATCAATGTGTATGCCATTAATGAAGAGACTGGCATCTCCAGGATGGATTCCCATAGTCTCACTCAGCCGCTACAGCACAGAGATCAGTTTATCAACGTAATGCATGCAGAAACATCAGCTCTCCAGTTTATGACTGTCGTCCTCTACTTCAACAAGATTCACACTGATTTGAGGGATATTTCAGCCTCAAACACTCCAGGAATTGAATATTTAAAGAAATGAAGGACATATCAGCCTCTCGTTTAGCTGAAGCCTGAGGGAATCTACACATAAATTAGGTTTATTTTAAACTTGGTTCTATCTGAAACTGAACAAACAACCCTGGAGGCACAAAAACAGCATGTGATGAAAGTTTTTCATAAGAGTGGTTTATAAAAGTGCACCTTTTGGTTCTCCTCAATTTCTTTCTTCATTTCTTGGTTTACAGCCACTCTTGTCAGTGATCTGTGGGGACAGTAAAACATGCACACTCACTATCATCTCTTTCCAATGGCCCGGGCCAGTCATAAAAGCCCATTTTAATCTCCAAAACCTGCACACCTTAAGATGCTATATCTGCGGAGCTGACTCAGTGTAAACCGGAACAGCCACTCTGACTCAGCACTTTTCACATACAACACATAAAAGTGTCTGGAGCCAGCAGGCTAAAACCACCATCACACATTAAAAACAACCTGGAGTCACTGCATAAGCAAAGACTCAGAAACCTTACATTAGAGGAAGAAGCCTTCCAGACGATGTGAGAAGGAATACGGCTTGCATGAAGGCTCTGCTTGAAAGCTTTGAAGTGAATCACAAAGAAAAACCTTTTATAAACTAAGTCTGCTAGCTGGTTAAAATGTCAATACTACTAGTTGTCCAGCAGTCATTCTTTTAACTGGTATCAAAATCCAAAAAAAAAAAAAAAAATTTAGTCGCCTTACATGTTTGAGCTGGTAGAAACTTCATCCTGCAGACGGAATTGCATGAGGACGATCAGGCTCTAAATACCTACAGGGCAGGACCGGCGCTCCGCCCCCGCGGATCACACATTGCACGTGGGGCCCTAAACATTGATGGGGGCACCACTTAAGTCTCTGCTGTGCACCCCCCCCCCCTCCCCTCCCGAACCAGCCCCACCCACTATGGACTTCGATCTCCCGGGGGAGGGGATTCATAGATTGAGAAGCAGTGGTACAGTGAGAGAATGCCTCATTCAATGTGTGGAAAATGGCTCACAAAGCAGATGTTAATCATAAAGGAGCGACTGTATTTGAGCGCCAAAGGCCAAAGTGTGAAGGAAGTAGCTGAATTTGCAGGTGCATTGAAGTGTAGTTATACAGGTCCACCAGTAGTGGTAACAATCCCAGACTACAGGACATTCTTTCACAGTTCCTGTCCAGCGGTTTCATCTTTCGGCCACAATTTTGAGGAGAAATTCCTGTAGAGTGGGATTTTTACCACTGGCTGGTAGGTCTGTATGACCATACGCTTCAATACACCTGCAAATACAGATGCTTATAAATACATAAAATGCATTTACAGCCCGATTAGCTTCATGCAACACCATCAGCATGAGCCTGATGTTACTACCTCCTTAAGGTGTACGGGAAGCCTAATAAGGTGCTTTATTTGCAAGCTTTAAAGTGAATTCCACATAAAAGACATTTCAGAAGAAGAAATTCTCCCCAGTATTTTGTTTCAACTGCCTTGTTGGTTCTGCTGCAGATATGCTGCAGCAGAGACACACAAAGTTGTCTCTTTTCTACCATAGAAGACTGAGTATCTGGCAGCATTTGTGGATTTTATCAATTGCCAAATGGCTTGAAAAAAAACTCAAGATGTCAAGGAATGAGCAAGAGTGACGTGATCCATGACCCTTTCCTCAATGCTCCTGTGTTCATTATAGAGGTTAACTGCTCCACTACTGGGCATTGATTGTTCTGTACCACTCATCAGAGACATTGTTGCTCTCTGGCATGCAAGACGTGGGGCTAGAGCTGGGCGATATGGCCAAAAATGTTCAATTTTTCTATTTTGATCAATCTCGATAATTATCACGATATTAAATTTCCTAACACTGTCATAGTTTTAAACAACATCTTTCAAAAACATCAGATTAAATACATGAAATGTTACTATTTAAAATATTAAAATGTTTATTGCCAGAACATAATATTGTAGCGTCCGGCTGGACGCGTTAAAAGGATGGACGAGAAAGACAGTCACAGCTTTATTGTTGAATCTTACAGTGATTGCTGTCGGCCGCAGCCGCTCCAAAATAAAAACAGGCTAGAGAGTCAAGCTAACAGGCTAATGCTAGCACTCGGGCTGACACACACACACACACATACACAGCGAGCCCCCCCACTTCTCCTTCTCACACAAACAGATAAGCACACGACTTTGCACTCTCTCACCCCGCCCCACTATGCTCTCCACCAATCACAGCTTGCCTAAACACAACAGTGCATTTTGGCGGCGCTGGTGAGGAGCAGCTAACAAGCAGCAGTATTAGACTTCTGAACTCACTGTCAAGCTGCTTAGACGTGAAATGGAAATGAACGTTAATGCTTATCAAATTCTATTGTCCCGGCTTATCATCGTCATCGAGGGAAAAATTATCGTGAAAAAAAAAATCAATATCATTTTATCGCCCAGCACTACGTGGGGCACCACTGTTATGTAGTCAATGTACAAGAAATCCATTCTCAGTGCATCTTCACTACGGCGGCTCTAGAACATTCCATAAATTTAGCAGATGCTACCACCTGGTACCCTATTATCATGCCCTTTCAGATATCAGTCAGATTTCCCCCACCCCTGTCAAAATACTGGGATATGACCGTGTGTGCGCATGTGTGTATATGTTATATATGCAGACACACAAGCACACATATCTCCTCTCTGCAGCAACTCCTCGTGTCTGTAAACAATTTCTCCCTTTTAAACACTGCCTTTAAAAGTCGTGCTGCTGAGGGCACTGCAAGTGAACGCAGGAGCCAATTTTAATTTTTTTTACCTTGCTCTGCTGGGGAAGTTTTGGCTGAAATCTCGCATTAATTTGAGGGAATCAAACTTTGGCACAGACATGATCCGAGCTGCTGCCTGGAAACTCAGATCTGTTAATAGAGGGAACATTGCAAGGCACACTTTAGTAAAGACAGTTCAGAAACAGGCAATTACCCATAGAGGGTATCTGTACTATTAGACATATGAAGCATAGCAAAGCAATTCATTCCAAAGATGAGTGGCATAAATAAGGCAATCAGGTTTTCATCAACTCAATCTGATGATCATTGAAGATAATTGCATAATGGGATATAATTCAATATAAAGTTTCAAATAAAAAAAAACGAAGGAATTCAGGAGGAATGAATGAGGAACTAATTAGTATGTCGGAGAGGAGGATATAATCAGCCTTTATGGCTGCTTTTGACATAAAAGTGAAAGGGCTGTTCTATTTTCTCATACAGAACAATAGATCCTTTCAGCATACATTATGGAGATGATATCTTATGAATAACAGGCTCTTATTTGATTTCAATTAGGCGCTACAAGACAAACCGAAGCCTATTTCTGCTGGTTTTGCGCTGAGCCTCAAAGAACAGCAAATATAAACCAAGTGAAACTTGGCTGCGGCCATTAGCATCTGTTCAGCAGTCAGTACACAGGAGCAGTACAGATCACTGCACCAAAGATGGGTGGAAAACACAACATTTCCGCCGCTTCTCCATTCATCACCCAGACACCTCTCCTAGGCTAGTATACATCGCTTTCCTCTCTCTCTGTGAGGCTCCTTGCACCCACGTAGAGACCAGGACTCCAGGTTTAAGAAAGGCCCATTAATAAAAACAGGCAGGGTACCTTGCAGCTCCCACACTTTGAGAGGAGCCATGTCGTTAGTGCTTTCCAGCAGATGTTTCCTCAGCTCCCCTAACTGCTCCTGCAGCTCAGGATGAGACTCCCTACGCACAGCAGATAATCAGCATTAATTCAGCTTAATACGTACTCCAGTTTGTGATCTAAAAAGAACGGTTCACCCAAAACCACATTTATACAATTTTCCTACATCAGCCAATACAGTGTACATTAGTGGTATTTTACTAATGTTGAACAAGATAATTTATGTTTATGAACTAATATCTCCTATACTAGTGATTAATAGTGTTTATTGAGGGTGTTTATGGACTAATATCTCATATTCTAGTGATTAATAGTGTTTATTGAGGTTGTTTATGCACTAATATCTCCTATTCTAGTGATTAATCGTGTTTATTAAGGTTGTTTATGGACTAATATCTCCTATTCTAGCGATTAATAGTATTTATTGAGGTTATTAATAGACTAATATCTCTTATTCTAGTGATTAATAGTGTTTATTGAGGTTGTTTATGGACTAATATCTCCTATACTAGTGATTAATAGTGTTTATTGAGGTTGTTTATGAACTGATATCTCCTATACTAGTGATTAATAGTGTTTATTGAGGTTGTTTATGAACTGATATCTCCTATTCTAGTGGTTAATAGTGTTTATTGAGGTTGTTTATGGACTAATATCTCCTATTCTAGTGGTTAATAGTGTTTATTGAGGTTGT
>BRDA01041367.1:0-34980 GCA_036984385.1 Crenuchus spilurus
CCTAACAGGGAAGAGTATCTGTAACATTGTAACATTCTGGAGTATATGCAAATTGCCATTATAAAAACTGAAGCAGTAGACTGCAGTAGAATTATTATTTTTTTTGCTTTATATTTAATGACTTTTACCAATTGTATGCCATATAACATATAAAATATCAACATTTTATAGAGTAGAAAGTGTCTGAGACAACGGAGAATGTGATTGAGTCAGGGGAGACTGTGTCTGAGACAGATGAGACTGAGATTATAATAATTTTCTGGAGGTTTAAATTGCTGGGCTCAAATTGCCCCCAAAAATAAATGATGTTATTAAATATGAACATAATATGAGGTTAAAAACAAAAGTAATTATAATAATTCAGAAAGCTACTCATCACTCACCTAAAAAATGAAATTGCAAAGATACACTTTTGAAATGGTTTTACTTCTGAAATACATGCCAACAATTACACAGTAAAAGCATTTGCCATTCCCATGATGCTTTGCTCACCAGTGGTTTGGACATTGCAGATGTAACACAGATGCCTCCAGTCAGGATGTCTCCCTCCAGCCAGACAACATGAGAGCACAAATGGACGATCAATGTGTTAGTGTTATCTCTGCTGCTCTGAACACTCAAAACACACATGCAGGGAAAACAGCCCCATTCCGATGCTTTTAACCACCACCAGTACAACACCTTCAACCCTGCTGACACATTCTATTCTATTCTATTCTATTATTTTATATTATGTTATGTTATATTTTTTATTTTATATTGTTATATTATATTATATTATATTATATTATATTATATTATATTATATTATATGGTGTCCCTATAGAATATAATCAAGCCTGACAAAACATTTCAAACATCTTAAAGCAAATCCAAACTAAGTACTGTGTGGACATGGTTATGGTGAATAACAAATAATTCTGTTACCCCTCAGGTGAAATATGATGTGCCCTAAATAGAAATTGCTTGTCCTATAAGTTGGAATGTTACTCCCTCTCAGGTGGAATATTATTCCTCCTCATTTAGAACATTGTGTCATCCTTTGCTGCATTAATTGGAAAACCATGCACTTTCCATTGGAATATTGCATCCTCCCAGATGGAACTGTACATGGAGAATTATGCACCTGTTGCACTCTCAGCTAGAATATTGTGTCATCCTTATTGGGAATAAAGTGCTCACCTGAGTTTGAATGAGGACACCCTCAATAAGAATATTATGCTCTTCTCAGTTGGAATATTGTGTCTCTTCTTTCAGAACATTTTCAGTTTTAGTTGAAATACTGTGTAGAGATAAGCTATATCACTATCCACTCACTGGCTGAAGGAAGTTTTGCTCTCCCTGTAATTTCTTTTGCCAAAGTAATCCCTTGTTCCCTCTTCACATTCTGGTCGGTTTTGCCTTGCCTACTTTGGATGCTGGCTCAGACAGGTTCTCTGGCGTTAGTGGATGGAAGTGGAGAGCAGCAGTGCTGTCTCATTGTAGCAAATCAAATGTGCTCACAGTCTCACAGTGTCTCCCCAGTCGCTCAAAGCAAGAGCTCTCTCAGTCTGAGATAAATGACTGTCCTGAGCTTTGGCAGCAAACTGCAGAGCAAAAAAAAAGACAGAAAACAAAAGTGGCAAATACAGTCTAGAGCATGCGCTATCTGCTTGTCCTTTCCTACTAGTTTCAAAAAGAGCATGATTTGAAATGGTTCATAGCAGTAGAAATGGGAACTGTTATAGGAATTATTAAACTTGGCAACCCAAAAGCTGAAAAAAGACAGAAAGAAAAAAATGGCCTCTGTGGATATTGGTTTTTTTTTTTTTTTTTTACAAAAGTACACATACTGGTACCATGTTTCAGGATGAATTACATTCAAATAATCAAAATTACTAATTAAAATAGCAAATATGAATGGCATTTTATGTGTAGTGCACCTGCAACGAAAATGGAAAACTTTGTTGCTCAAACATTACTCCTGGATGACTCCAAATACTTAGTAAACACCTGTGATTTTGAATCCGTCAGACAGCACTGCATCAAGACTTGTATTTCACCAATATCTGACATAACATCATGGGTAAATGATGACTTTGGTAAACCTTTGTTAAGCGCTACAGTTTAGAGTTACATTCACAAATGCCACTTAAACCTTTACTGTGCACAAAAGAAGCCTTATTTTAACCATGTCTAGAAGCAGTGTTAACTTCTCTGAGCTCAGATGTAGCTTGAATGAATCATCACACTATGAAAATGTGAGCTGAGTCAAGATTCTTGAATTATTTTTTATGAAAAAAATGCTGTGTGCTCCAGACCACAGATGAAAAGGACCATCCAGACTGTTATTAGCAAGCCCACATGCCAGATACTGTCATGAGGTCTCATGCATTTTTCAACAAGATAATGCAAAACCACATGCTGCACACATTATAAAAAAAGGAGTGTATGGCAGGCATGACCTGTCTTTAACAGAAATTTGAAAAGAACTGTGGCATTGACAACCTTTCATATCTTAACCTTCTAGAGTTGGCTAACCCTAAATTCTGCCTTAATGCAAGGTTTTATCCTAGAAACAAAATGATACATACCCCAGAAACCAAAGAGCATTTTTCTAATATACATGATTTGAATAAAATCTTTTTAGATATTTATGAAAGGAGCTTAAATAAGCAGAGACATGTTTGTGAGAGCGAGTCAGGCAGCTGCACTTTATTTTCCTGTCAAATGACACAATCTATCATTCATATGATAATGACATGGTGATTCTGGACATTCCATTGGTGGATTACCAGCTGTGGAATGTGTGGAATGTGAATCTAAAGAAAGACCTCCCTCCTGAGTGTTCACATGAATATTCAATGGAGCATTAGTGGCTGAGAGTGAAAACAGAGTGTGACCTCACAATTGTTAAGCTTTAAAAATAAAACCACATAAAATTTGTAAAAACTGTAATGACCAGTATGTAGCCAACACCTCTGTTTATTTCATTCTGAGTTCAAAAGTCTTGGCAATAAATGTTTCGAGTGTTATTTTTCACAATATATCAGCACATCTGAAAATAGGTTTTTGGAAAGTCTAAGTTTAGAGCAGATTTGATCATTTGAATATTACACAGATTTCATATATTTGAAGATTTATGACACTCTTACTGTTTTGCCACTTTTGTTTTGTGCGTTTGTGCTGAACAAAATTCTGTGTAACAGTTTGGAAAAAAATAAATTTCAAAGGGTGTATTTAAAAAAAGTGAATGCATTTTGGACTACATCTGAGTGTCTGAAATACCCTCAGACTCCAGAGGGTTAAGTCATGTTTGCAGGAAGAATCAAAATAGCACCTGGATACTTTATCACTTGGTAACTTTAGCACAAAAGTGTTGTGAGAAGAAATGGCAACATTACTGTGAGGGCATGACCAACAACAAGGCATATGAGGCATATTAAGGAGTAAAAATTGAAATTTATTGACCCTAAAGTTAGAATTCAGAACTTTTACAGATACTGAGCCTGAAAGTATACACAACAACATCACACAGCCTCTGGCCAAACTAACAAACAGAGACAGACTGACAACAAGAACCTTCACAGCACTCTCTTTTAACCTGCTCGTCCAAACCATTTGAACCATTCAATCACCATTACTACTCAATAAGAAGACTTCTAGTTAACTGAAAAACATAATTTCATCTACTTCTAACAATACAATAATCAAGACAATAGCTCATGAATAAATAAAAAGAATAAAAAAACAATGTTCCAATTTTTACACACGTACTTGCCCTATAATGCTTTTGGTTTACCCCCTAGGAAGGTTCCAGATAGTACATTCTAAATTACCCAGAAGTCCTAGCAGGTCTATAAAGACATGCTCAGTAAGCCCACACTTCTCCTGCTCCTAGTACTCCTAATATTGAACAGTGTGGTTTAAGATGGTATATAAACCACATAGGCCACAATATTAGCAAGGATGCTAATCTTTTATGAGCTTATCAAATAAGGTCTACTGAACTACAATTCAGGGCAATCCTACAAGAGCAGTAACTAAAGGTCATGAGCATGTTGTCAGCATTAAAAATGGGTGTTAAGAAGATTAAAAGTCTACAAACATGGCTAGATTCTAAACATATTCCATGTTTATACTGCTATGTGGGGGCCTTAATGGGAAATCACAATTACAAAGTGGTAAATGCTTTAACATCCCAACTTTTTTGGAATGTGTTGCAGGCCTGAAATGCAGTAGATGTATTAACCAGAGAAAACATGAACAAAACATGAGCTTTCCATGAAACTTTCTGCAGTTAATTAAAAATAAATGCAAAGAACACTGCATGTTTTTACATTTCCATTTTCCATACTGCCCAAACATTTTTTATTTGGGGCTGTAGTCATACACATCATCAAAACTATGAATCCTCTTAATCCTGCATGAGTGGCAAGACTTTTCATGAGGAGTAAATTAATCCTTTTACACTTTTATAGAAGCAATTACACCTCAACATTAGCTAAGATAGAACACATTTGTGGGTGGAGCATAACTAAATACATTTGCATATATTTGTTTTGGCTCTGAGATAGTTACCTAGAGTACATCTGCCATCTTTGTATTTACTTTCTTTTTTGCAGTTTGAGGAGAACGTGTTCAGCTGTGAGCCGATTAGCTCTATGAATGAGGAACCGTTTGCATGCAATTGAAATGGAATTCATAAAAAAAGATTCGGAAGTGTGTCGGATGAGCCAGAGCCAGACCCCATGCAGCCCTGGAAATTTCACCAGCTCCAGCTCCGGCATCTGTTTTATAATTACTCACCAACTGCCGAGCCATTATGCAGCTATTACCAGTGAGAGCATGAGGAACCGGGGACGAGGAGGTTGTAATAAAATGAAATAAATACAATCAGACCACATTGGCTTGTTTCAGCTCAAGTGCTGACGTGGAATAATCTGTGTATTGCCATGGGGTGAGTATTGGGTGTTTAGGGGCAAATTGCTCCGGTTCCTCTTGAGGCCTCGTCTGTTTTGCATTCTGACGTGGGGCAGAGAGATTAATATTGATTATTTGAAGCCACTGCTGGAAGACTTTGTGTTTGCAAATTACTGCAGTAGAATGTTTATCTACACCACACTATTTGCCATCAGGCGCAGCCTCCAAGTTGTCTTTTTAATTGTTAACTGAATATCTTTAAAACCATCGTTTATCTATTTCAAATGTGCTATGACCTTGTCTAAGGTCAGGCCATAACAGAACAAAGAAATTAATATCATTAATATTGTAGTCAAGCATATCAGCAAGCTGGCAAGTGTAACAAGTTAAAGGAATTGTACAAAGTTCATATTTACATTTACATACATTCATATTTACAATTTTCCACACACAGTACCTCAAGTTTAGTCAATCAGCCAAGACATTTTGAAGCCCAAATTGAGCTTAAGTTTAGAACAGGCAAATGTTGCTAACAAACAGTAGAAAGTCAATAGTCATTTGAATAGTCCAGTCGATTCTGTGAAGAAAAATTACTTGAACTGTGTCCAGATTTAATTTTTCACAGACTTTGTATACAGTATCGCTCATTGAAAAGTTAAAGAATAACAACTTTTTTATACAGCTCTACAAGCAGTGGCAAAAATCTACAAAAAGTCTACAGCAAATTCTCCTCAGAATTGTGGCTGAAAGATGAAACTGATGGACATGGACCGCCGCTGGATTTCACGGATTGTGAATGAAAATTGCTTCACTTCCAGGCAAGAATTGATTTTAGATGTTGACACGGGTCCTCTACAATCAATTTCGGAAAGAACACTTTGTAGGGAACTGCGTATCATCAACATATGGAGCAGAGTGTCATTCAAGAGGCCTTGAACCTTACATTTACATTTGAGGCATTTATCAGACATCCATCCATCTATCCATCCATCCATCCATCCATTCATCCATCTATCCAGAGCGACTTACAGGTTAGATGCTTTGCTCAATGGCACTTCAGTCATGACCTGCCAGGGGATCGCATCAGCAACCTTCCAGTCACAAGACCAGATCCCTAACCACCAGGCTATTCACTACACTAATTTAATAATAGTAATTAATTTTATTTCAAGGCGCCTTTCTGGGCACTCAAGGACACCGTACAGACAATAAAAATACAAATAAGATATATAGCATGGACAAAGAGGAAAACAATACAGTAACACTGAGATAAAATAAAATAATAAAATAGTTTACAAACTATTAAAAATCAAGTTTAATAGGCTAATCTAAAAAAGTGGGTCTTGAGTCTGGATTTAAAATCAGAGAGGGATTGAATATTACGGATGTCAGGAGGGAGATGGGGAGCAGAGCGACTGAAGGCCCTGATCACTCAAACTGAGTGATTGAATAGTGGAAAGCAAATTTCTGTGCTACAGTGTTTGTGTAATTGTGCAATGTGCAAATACTGCATTAAGTGGGACAATATAGAGGGATGTGAAAATGTGCAGTGTTATTAGACCTTGAGAGTCAGGTTGTGTGTGGTAAGGAGTCTGACAGCCTGATGGATGAAACTGTTGGACAGTCTGGCAGTGAGGGACCAAATGCTTCTGTATCTTCTACCAGAAGGCAGCAGGGTATAGAGACCATGTGATGGATGTGACGGGTCTTCCACAATGCTGAGAGTTTCCTGGATGCAGCACTTGTTTTAAATGTTTGAGAATGATGGGAGAGAGACTCCAATGATCTTCTCAGCCATCCTCAGTATACATTGGAGAGTCTTGTGGTCAGATGCAGTGCAATTCCCAAACCAGACAGTAATGCAGCTGCTCAAGATGGGACTCTACTGTTCTTCTGTAGAAGGTGGTGAGGATGGGAGGTGGCAGGTGAGCTTTCTTTAGTTTTCTCAGAAAGTAGAGACATGTTGGGCTTTCTTGCTTTTGAAGCTGGTGTTGGGGGACAGGTGAGGTTCTCTGCCAGCTGAACACCAAGAAATGTAGTGCTTCTGACAATCTCCACAGGGATCCATTAACACTAGAATTCCCAAACTGATTAAATTTTTCGTCGCCTCTGTCCCCTGCGCTGGAATGCTGGAGCCATTAACAGCCTTTGTCTGCTACTCTGCTTCGCTTGTCATGGAAATAAGCACGTTGTCACACATTCAGTCTCACAGAGACTCTCCCTCAGTTTTACTGAGGGTAAGTCCTCTTTCCAAAAAGGAAAAAAATATTTACATAAAATAGTAGAGCAGGAATTATGCTACAGGCTTGCATGCGTGCATTCACACAAACACACACATGAGCCGAGCCGAGTGAGCGGCCGAGGCCGAATCGAGTCGAGCACCCAAGGCCGATTACCAAAACAAAACTCAATCTACAACATGCACCCTAGACCCTACACCCTAGCCCTACAGACTCTCATTTACATCACATTACCTCTCTAATGGCTCACAAGAAGGGTTTTTTTTCTGCAAACCTGGGAAATGCAGTGTTAATGTTCAGTGGAGAGTGGTCTCTCTGTGATCGACCAAAGTCAACAACCATCTCCTTAGTTTTGTCAACATGCATAGACAGGGTATTGACTTTGCACCTGTTCGTTAATTGTTTCACCTCCTTTCTGTAAGCTGACTCATTGTTTGCACTGATGAGACCCACCACAGTCAAGTAATGTGTGAACTTGATGATGTGATTGGAGGTGTGCATTGCTGCACAATCATGAGTCATGATTGAGGAATGATGGTGTTGAATTCCAAAATGAAGTCAATAAATGGCATCCTAATGTGCCCTTGTCCAGGTGAGTGAGTGCATAGTGAAAGGAGGTGGCTATGTTGTTGTCTATATAGTGGTTGGAACACGAACTGCAGTGGATCCTTTGAGGGTGACAATGGGGACTTGATGTGCCTCATGACAAACCTCTTAAACCACTTCATGACAATGCAAGCATCCATGAAGCATGTTGGAATGATGGAGCTGCTCGGAGAGATGTAAAAGATGACTGTGAAGATGTCTGCCAGCTGGTCTGTACACTCTCTGAGTACTCTGCCAGGAATATCATCGGGTCCCACAGCTTTCTGTGGGTTGACTCTGCATAGAGTTTTCCTTATCCAACAACTGCCGTCGTTAGACAAAGCCCTGGTCATTGGGAGGAGGTATGGTTTACCTCACCACCACTTTGCTCTGTGCCTCGAGCTGAGCATAGACGTTCAGCGCAACTGGAAGGGAGGCATCATTGTCACAGGAAGGTGGAGAAGACCTGTAGTTGGTGACAACCTGGATGCCATGCCACATACACTATGTGTCACCGCTGTTCTGGAAGGCTGTTTGACTTCTCTGATGGCCCGGGACAGTTTGGCTCTTGATGCACTCAAGGCAGACTTGTCACCTGATTTGAAGGAGAAGTCTGCGATGGTTGATGAGATGGCTCCAGGTTTTCACCCGTTTCAGAACTGATTTTGTGCATCTGATGAGCGGCCTGTTGTCTGGCATGGTTAGATGGATGAGATGCGTACACACAAATACACTGAAAAAACAATAAACAGAGACTACTGGTTGATATATCATACCTAAACATAGACAAAAAAACTGTCGCGAACTGGGAGACAAACAGTGCTTATAAAGACGTTTAATCCAAGACAAGTGACAAGGAAGAGCTGATACTAAGCATAGGGGTGTGAAGGGACTAACTAAAACAGGAAACAGACCATATAAGGGAAACTGAACTGAAAAACAGGAAGGGGGCAGTGTGTAACACCTGTATACTGGTACTTCTGAGTATTCGCGGTGAGGGCAGGCTCTGCTCTAAACGTTTTTATAAACAAGATCCAATGCATTCACCCCCCTTTGTAGTGAAGTCCACATGCTGGTAGAGATTTGTGTGATTGAAATCTCCAGCAACAATCAAAAGTTCGGATCACCGATTGCTCCATACAGCTCACAAAAACGTTCCTCATGTTGTTGCATGGCAAGAGGTACACAGCGATTACAACTACAAACTCCACCAGTGGGAAACAGATCTTTGTAATAAGCACAGAGTCCCTTTACACCATGATGAATTAATGTAAACACACCCCACCCCTCTTGTTTTTCTGGACTCACCTGCGTTCCTATCAACATGATAGCAGGTTAGCCATTGTAGCTCAATAGCACTGTCTGGCATGTTGGCATTAAACCATGTTTCAGTAAAAACTAAAACACAACAGTCTCTGTACTCACACTGGGTAGCTCGCTGAAATCGGATGTAGTCCAATTTATTCTCCAGAGAGCAGGTATTTACAAGGTTATATACACTATAATCGGAAAAAAAGACTTCTGTTGTCATATGGAGTACTCAGGTGAGTAGTATCATAAATATAGAATGATTATAGAAGTGCAGAAAACCAAAACATCCACTACACTCTCAGTATGTCAGTAGAGTGACCTGCTGGTGGGTCTCATGACAAATGGCTTCATTCTGATTTCCTCTCAATTTGACATATCTTCATTTCCAGCATCAGAGCGCATTACATACTGATCTAACAGCAGCCTAAGACTCGCTTTTTTGATTCAGAAGCTCATGATGTGAGGAATGCGTAGATATGAAAGAGCAAATGGATTTAGGCTGTGGAGCAAATGGCCCATGGAGGGGTGTTCTGTTTGAAAGTGATGAATGGAGAGCTGGTTGTGCACTCACACTGCTCGGCATGCTGACAAAGTGAGCCATTTAAAGACCATGTATCTGCTGATGCTCCCTTATTTGCTTTCCCGAGAGCAAACAGTGAAGTTCAAGATCAAGATCAAGATCAGATTATCAAATATATTGTCACTGTCCAAGAAAACAATATATATTCAAAATAGTTACTGTATAGGAGTACAGTGTTGCTTGAAAGTCTTTGAACCCTTTATTTTTCTATATTTCTGCATAAATTTGACCTAAAAGTTCATAAGACTGTAACACAAGCCCTAAAAGTAGATAAATAGAAGCTAAACCGACACAAAAATATTACATTTGGTCATTTATTTATTGAGGCAAATTTGTCTTTGAGTCTCTAAAATATATTTTAATGTCTTGTATAATGCACAGCTCCTGACTCTGCTTACTACTACATCCACACTGGAATGTCTGAGTGTATATGAGTTTGGAGGACCCACAGCATCCTTTTCTCCAAAAGCTGCTGGTAAGTATCAACTTCAATAAGTCCTATGGTAGTTGAAAGCTGGCTGGTGATGTGTCTATTACCTAGACATTGTCACAGGATGACAATCAGATGTGAGTGGGTGCCCTGTTTTATATAAAGTGCATGGATCAAGCAAAATCACATCTATCATACAACACGTGTGGAAGTGTATATTGTATACAGTTGTTGACGTTTATGAGGCTGGACAAGGTTACAAAATCTTTTTTGACAATTTTCTCCCTTTCCAATGTAGTAGTAGCCAATTAACCCATCCCATTCGTTAGGACTCTCCCCATCACTTTTGCAATGTTCCTGACTCTACGAGGGTGAAGTCAAGTACAAGCCTCCTCCATTGCGAGTGATGCAGTCACTGCCTTTTTTTCAAACTTCCACTGATACACAGTCACTGGGGAGCTCGTGATCCTCTAGTCATAGTGTCAGGGTCTTAGCCTGCTGAGCCACTCGGGCCCCAAAACCATCTTTAAAGAGTTTGAGCTCCACCAGTCCACAATCAGACAGACTGTGTACAAATTCAAGACCATTATTACTCAAATGGTTGACCAACAAAGATCATGCCAAGAGCAAGGTGTGTAGATCACAAAGGAACTCAAAGTAACTTCTAAGCAATTAAAGGCCCCTCTCTCATTGGCTAAGATTAATGTTCATGAGTCCACCATCGTGAGAACACTAAACATCAATGGTGTGCATGGCAAAATTGCAGGGAAAACGCTGCTGCTCTCCAAAAAGAACATTGCTGCCCATCTGCAGTTTACCAAAAAATCACATTGACAAACCAGAAGGCTATCAGAACGTTTTGTGGACAAATTAGACCAATACAGATCTTTATAAACGGTGTTATGTTTGGAGTTCAACATAAAAACCTCATCCCACCTGTGAAGCAAAGTGATAATAGCATCATGGTTTAAGTAAAATTGAGAAATTTCAGAAATATAGAAACTTCTAAAGGTTTCACAAACTTTCAAGCACCATTGTACTAATTTTATGTAAAGTGATGTCACTTTATGCCATTTTGGAGCATTTCTACTGGTCCAGTTTATCCTTGCCAGTTGAATACATTAACCATGTTTACATGTATAAAACTTAGATTTTAGTCAGACTATGATGGTCATAATCATACAATGTCATATTCATAATCATCAGACATGTATAATCATGCAATGTTTGAATGTAAATATGGTTATCCCGTGTTTGAGATGGACAAAGTTGGGCCATTGTGTGTAAATGTAGCTGCTGTACCAATGACAAAAATGTAAACATTTGAAATGTATGATTTTGATATGAAAGCAAATATATACAATTTCTTCATAGCCCAGAATGTAATCAATCAGCCAAAACATGTTTTACATATAGCTACGAGGCAAATATAAATATCATGTAATTGATTTTTTTAGCACTTATTAGCACTTATTAGCGCAATGCTAACCATGTCTGAATATTTCAATCTACCATGTATCTGGCATTGTTTTTACTATATTTTTTACATTGTTTGTACATTGCATCAAAATGACTTGATGAGTACATCAAAATAAAGGAACTAAAATAACCAAAGTGCAAATACAATATTTTCATTACTTTAAAGTTAGTGACATATTTTTTCCTTCCCATGAAAAGATCCCATTTACAAGTTTATTCTGATGGCAGCTATGCTTACAGGCAGTAAACATAATCTAGAGTTTTTAGCATTCATTGAGAGAGTTTACCACTCAAACAAAAACCAGTCTGAATCTTCAATCAGAGGAAAACAACTTGGCCTGAAAGTTATTAAAGCAGATATTAGAGACTCCTGGAACATTGCGAGGAGAATGTAATAACATCTCTGATGTACAGCCAGATACAAGACGGAGCAAATCAAGCAGAGAATTGATGAGGCAGCTCAGTTTCTCTGAGATGTTTCTGCCTCCAGCATGGATGACCAAGCCTCACTATTAGAGTGAGTGTAGATGATGCACAGCCTGAAGCTTTCTCCAGGCTTTTCTCCTAAATAGAACACCTTTCTCTCCTCAGCATCTACACACCACAATAACACTAATTTTGGACATCACACACTCACATAACGTCCTACGGTTGTACAAACAGTAATACTGCTTTGGTCTGAGTGTAAATTGCACAATTATACATTAAAATGGCTGTAACTGTCGTGGAATGCTAGTTAGAGTTAGCACCGTTTTCATTGGTTGGATACAATTTCCAAAACAAAATAATTTTCACAGCTAATAGCAGTGGGGAAAAAAGTTCATTTCAGTGAATGCATGTGTTTGTTGATCTGATACAAGGAAATCATTCATTTTTTCCTGCTGAACTCTAAACTTCTAAACTTTAAATGTGGAATTCTGCTTTTATAATAGAACTAGAAATCTCTCTCCTGTCATAAGAGAAAATACTTAAAATGTAATAGGACTAATATGACTTGTGTCTGCATATAGGAGAATGTAACATAATTGTATATTAAATAATAGTATTTAAAAATTGTGATTCATTACACTTGCTGGCAAAATGAGAACAAATCCATGTCAAACCCAGACCTAGTCTTCTAATAAGTGTTGTGGTGAGGAGGCTATAGATATGTCCCTCTCCAGCCCCTGAAGCTAACCCTACACCTGGGAATGATTAGAGATATAGCTCCCAGAGCCACTTAAAAAGGGCTCTGTGGACCCATACAGGAATGCCTGAGCTGACCTATAGGGGACTGAGCACACCAGGCCTAAAGCCTTATGAAGTGAGTAAAGGTCTATTAAAAGACTAAAGCTAAGTAACATTAGTAGATACTGGAATATAGGCCTTTTGGTTTGTTTGTGGTTTGTGTTATATAATGTGTGATTAAAGCACTTTTGGGTTGCTCAAACTGGTGTGCATTGATTTTCTGATAACTGCCACTGCAACCTAAGCCCAACCCTAACCCAGGGAAGCAAGACGTCAGGGGTGGCACAAGGACGGCCTACCTCACCCCCAAGAGGTTCTGTGAAGCACCCATGGACCATTGCATTGCTTAGAGTCAGCCGATGTTCATCCCGGTTGGGGGGTTGGGGTTTCCACTGTATCTATTTGTCTGTCTTAATTTACAGTGACCTTTGCCAGTGACAATGGTTGTGATGATAATTACCAATTCACTCCCCTTCAAATAACCCAGCTACCATGCCCTGTTGGTTTTTGGTTGGTCCTATTTTGTCAATTGAGCTTTTTGGGAGTAGAGTTAAGTTCAAACTGAAATTGATTGGGCTACGGTCAAGGTCAGGCATATTTTTGTCATGCTACTACTGATTTAGTAAAAAAAAATTGTGTCTGGCTTTAGTCCAGTTCTTGGTTACATTCAGGTTTGGACTAAATTTCAGTCAGAGTTAAAGTACTGTGCTGTGGCCGAGTCCAAGGTCTTTGGAATTGAGCTCATTTATCAGAAATATAGTACTCAAGGTTACTCTACCCTTGACACAACATGCCTTACTTAAACCCAAGCCCAGGTGACTTGCTCCAAAAAAAAAAAAAAATCTAATTCCAGTTCCATGTGTGGATAGAATGAGGGCAACATCTTGTAACCTCTTTCTGAAACGATTAGCTTCCCCCTACATTCCGAGTTCCTCTTTGGTGAAACATGATGAAAGAGTGAGTGATCGATTCCCTCTGTCCCTGCTGAGATTAAGCGGAGCTGGTTCATGTCCTGAGCGCCTACAAGACAAATAAATTAGAGGTGATTTAGATCAGACAAGTGTCGAACAAAGGTATCAACATGCAGGAGAGGTAAAGAGGCCTATTGATCCTGCTTAGTTCATGCTAATGCATTGCATGATTAAGGCTGGCAGTTGAGGCAGCTCAGTCTTTCCTTGATCAAGCAGCAGTTTTATTGTTTTCTTGCGCTGCAGGTTCAGTAAAGCAGGGTCCAGGTCAGGAACAGAAGTTCTATTTTCTGACTAGTGGAAATATGACCCATTAAGGCTACTAAATTCAGCTGTAGGAAAGTATTGAACTAGCTAAAAACAGACTCAACATGCTATGACAAGGTGAGAACTGCAGGTATTAATAATATTTATTCATTTTGTACATTTTAGTATTTTACTTGACTTATTTAAATGTATTTAAACTTATTTAATCTGTTGTTTCAACAATGATAAAGAACATGGCACATTCATTCACTGATGTAAGATGCTCAATCAGTACATCTTGCATAAGTCCCTGCATGGTCTAGCACCTTCTTACCTTTCAGATCTTTATAGGTACACACCCTCAAGCTCCCTCAGGTCCTCTGAAACTGATCTTCTCTCTGTTCCACCTTATTGACTTCACAGTTTTGGAGATGGAGCTTTTAGCATGGCAGGTACTAAACTATGGAACACTATTCCGTTACATCTCTCTACACTCAAAAAACAGCTGAATTTCTTGCAGATTTCCTTTCCTCAGGCTTAGGGCGCTGTCACACCTACATTATTTTGTCTGGACTTTCAGACTTTTCAGTTTGGTTTGAACCAAAATAACAGGTGTGAAAGGGCCCACAAACCATGGTCCAGACCAAAGGAGCAAAATTTGGTCTGACCCAAAGAGGTGGTCTCAATCTTGATCTACTGAACCATGGTCCAGTTAATGTGTAGTGTGCAGTTTTCTAGAAGGTTCAAACTTTCAGATCAATTACGGGAAGCTCTCCAATATGGAGCTGCCAAGACTTGCAGGATTGCTTGCCACTTTTTCCTCTTTATCTGTCAGCGGCGATACATTTGCTTAAGAACAAGCATGTTCACTTGGCGAATTGGAACTACTCTAAAGTACTGTGCCTTAAGTTGCTGCTGTTGGCATAAATACCATAATAACAGCACTACTGTAGTAACAAACAGTACTCTAGTATACTTGCAAAAATGCAATGTGAAAACAAAACTAACCAGACCAAATATATACAAGGTAACAAGCCTTGGTTCGGACCATGGTCTAGACTTTCATGTGTGAAAACATGCTTAGATGATGGACTTTGAATGTTTGGTTTACCATTTTTTTTTATCTTCTTCCCTCTTAAATGTGACAATTATTTTGTTTGCGATTTTTATGTTATTTAATTTTTTTACTGTAGCACTGCACAGTGTCCTTTGGATATTTTGAAAGGTGCTTGCAAATAAAATTCTTAATAATAATAATAATATTAATAATAATAATAATAATAATAATAATTCATAGGATTCATGTGCAAACTATAAGAGGATTTTGGCTATTTTGTTAGAGTAAAAAATTATTGTATATGTAACCTAATGTATATGGCACTTGCAGTTTTGCAGCATGACATTCCTGGCTACTAATACAGTTGAGCAATCAATCAAATATACTGGCTGTTAAAATTTTCAGCACCAAGAAAGATGAGATTTCAAAGCAATATTTCTTTGTCTGATTATGATATATTATTAGAAATACAATGTATCATTGCTTTATTAGACATACCACTTGTTCAAGCATTAAGGAGACATGGTATGTCCACCACCGACAAAAATAATCACTTCTGCAAAGTCAGGTTGTCAGTTATATTAATGATGAGTGTCATAAATATAGAAGAATCTGATCTATCAGTCAGCTGTCAATCAATCATGTCACAGATGCACTCGGTGGGGGGCTAATAAGGGCTTGTGCACCAGAAGATTTATATAGATAAGGCACCACACTCACACTCCAACACCTTTTTGATGTATCATTGCTGGCCAAGCTATTGGTCAATGCATATGAGGTGTGAACAGGAATGCCCCCGCCCTTAGTGCTGGATCTGTATGGAGCTGTAAAAGGTAGCTGCATGAGCTTTGCACTATGGTGCCTCCATACATGGATTCATGTGTATTATGATCTACCTTGATGTACTGACGTTTAAGTTGAGTTAAAGTTGAATTCAAGTTTAAACTTGCACAACTCACTGACCATTAAACAAGAGGCATTTCTTCTTCCAATGTGCATTTTGACATTTCTCTTTGTCATCTCAGCTTTGAGTTTAATAGAAAGTGAAATGACGTCAAAAATTGGATTATAAGCCTTTCTTTCTCGCTGAAGTCATTTAGCATTCCATCAGTCACCAAATGGCTTCCTTATCATTTAATAGAAAGGGCTTTATCCATCTGATTGATAACAGGCTTCATTTGCTTTGGCTGAATGTAAGTGATTGGGGATAAATGTAACTTTGTCCAAACAAAGAGAAAAGATTAACCATATCCACACACACACACACACACACACACACAGAGAGAGAGAGAGAGAGAGAGAGAGAGAGAGAGAGCGAGAGAGAGAGGCACACATAGAATTAAAAGAATTGTAACTTTTAACTAATCAGTGAAACCTTAGCAACTCCCATAAGCACTCCCTGTGCCATAAATGTGCAGTATTAAATATAAAGGTTTAAGAACATTGATTATATGTATAGTCTGTCATGTAAATGCTTTTAAAAAAGATTTAAAGAAATGTTTCACTCATATAGAGTATCATTATTATTAGGGTGACCAGATCCGAGATGATGAAAACGAGGACACCTCTGCAGGTTTTTTTTTTTTTTGCTTGAACATAAATTGTATTATTATTAATTATTAATACATATTGACAAATTATGATTAATATTTTATTAATAATTACTAGTTACTATTAATAATATACTATTAATAACTATGAATTTTATTATGAATAATAAAATTATAAAATTAATATTAATCATTAATAAAATATTAATACATTATTACATATTATTAAAAAAAACTGTTAAAAACATGTAACATAAAATGATCACCCAATCTTTTTCAGTCAACTTCACTTCAGCTCATTATCACCAATGTTACATTTATGTTTGGACTGTATGGTCAATTAACCTCATTTACACATAATTATACATCATTTTTTTAAGCAAAAATAAGCAGAAATTCTGAATTATTTTGATAATAGTTCAACTTAGTGGCATGTAAATAGATGGCTTATCACAGACTGGTAGACACACACACTCAAATGTTAATGTTGTAATGTAAATGTTAATGTAATGAATTTTAATATTAAACCTCTTTATTAAACTACGTCTACATCTGACGTGACACAGACAGAACAAACGCTCAACATGTAAGCAACTTACAGGTGAAAACGGACGCTGTTTGAGGGAGTGACAGCGGTGACGTCCAATCACACGTTAGCAAGAAACGGCAGAGCCAATTGGTGAACTTGTAGGCGGCCTAAATGGAAACCGGCTTGGATTTCTGCTGGTCCTGCTCACCCAAGTACATTTAATATAGCATAAAATCTCACTCATGCGAACCGAATAGAATAGGGGGATGGCGAGACTAGTTTGTGAACAAAATGCTGAGTAAAACAAAATCCCAGAAATTCTGACCAGACATGTTTTTAAGTCTCAAAAAGAGGACATGTCTGGGTAAAAGAGGATATCTGGTCACCCTAGTTATTATACTACTGTGAACTATAAAACTAGTACTTGATACCTGTGTCAATAATCATAGAGAACCAATCTAGAGAAGTACTGATCTAGAATCAATTTTAGTGACAAAGGACCACCGTTAAACATGAAGGAATCCAGTCCAAAACAGCAGTCTTCTACTGCTGCTATCTGAAGTGGTTACATGCAGCAGTAATGTTTATTTTTATAGTTCATAGTAAGTCAAACTGTGTGCTAAACCACACTAACTACACTGTATGTCCTTAGGTAAGATCTGGATGTGGTGTATTTTGAGCAACTGAATATATGGACATATAAGTGTGAAAATATATGTAAATATGACTTTTCTTGTAGACGGAGTTTATATTGAATAGACAAAACCTGTGGTGCATATCTTGTTGAATCTGAACATGAAGAAAAGGCAGGACATGCCACTTTGTACATTAAGTGAACAGACATTAGATATATTTTTTGGTGCTTCTACTAATGATTCACCATCTAAGCAATCTTATTGTCATTATCTTGAAATCTATGGTTGTATAGTCAATAAAACATTTTAAGGTCATTTAGTAGCACAATGTCATTTATTATGTGTATCTATTAAAGTTGTGTTTATAAACCTCTAAAGTTAGAAAAGTGGATATTTTCTCCCATGCTGATGACCCTTAAGAGAAAAATATGCCTTCTGTGGTTGACGTGTGAACATTTATACAAAAAAAAGACATTATCTCAGAGAATTTATCTCTGCCAAAATTTCCAATTGGCTGCAAATCTGATTTCTAGTTATATTAAACCCCAAACTTGGCTTCCCAGATGAGGACAATCATAATACGATAATATTGCATTTTTCATTTGAGTGAAAATTGTTATCATGTTAGACATTGGTTTTATGTCACATGCAAAAAAAATTATTATGTTTTTGATCTAAGTTGACAAAAACATGGATGTGGATGAAATAATCAGGTTACATGAGTAAGGCTGAACTCTTATTTTCCCACCAAACAACACTGAACAGTACAAATAGCACACACTATGCTAAACATACATTCTGTTTTCTTTTCCAAAGTGATTCTCTCGAGAAAATCAGTGTTATAACCAAAATATCAGTAATACTACTGCTACTCAGACATTGTTTAATACTATTAATCCTCTTAAATAACAGATTCCATCATAATTGAATGAGTGAATAATGAAAAATAAATTAATGATAGACTATTTAAATCTGATCTTAAATCTTACTCTAACCATTACAGTGTGTGAAAATTTGGGTAGCACTTTTATGGTACATACTTAGCATAAATATGTAGTAGTTATCAGGGATGCCTCCACATTAGGGCAGGTGGGGCTCGGCCCCTCTAGATGTTGCTGTGGAGCAGTGTGTGACATGTGATATAATCATTAATTTTGTTTACATTTATTTTATTTAAATAATATTTTCTTACATAGTT
The DNA here is from genome assembly GCA_036984385.1 of Crenuchus spilurus. Lineage (NCBI taxonomy): Eukaryota > Metazoa > Chordata > Actinopteri > Characiformes > Crenuchidae > Crenuchus > Crenuchus spilurus. The sequence continues at coordinate 18,938 of BRDA01041367.1, forward strand.
GTGTTTTTGACTTATGAAAATGGCAGTAGTTATCAATACATTTAAAAATATAGCTGTACGTGTTGTGTAAGGTCAGTACTTTCAGCAGTCTTCACTATAATATGTGCTTGGGGGCGGCCCATCAGGCTCTGTTTAAGCAAGTAAGCTGTAGAAGTCTTTGTGTGTGTGCAAAATGCTTTTAGTAACTTGCTGCACGGCAAGCTTTTGCTGTTCCCATGCTGGGAGCAGCCAATAAAAAAATGAAAGATTTGCATACAAGAGCTTATGTGAATGTCATTAACGGTATCAGCATTGCTGCGCAGCTTGCCACTCAAAAACATCACAGTAAATGTTAGCTGCTGCTAGCGAGCCAATATATTGGTACACGTAGACGATTTAATCAAAGTTAACAGATAGCTGACACACAGACATCTTACCTCAGTAAAAAGTTTAATTCCTTTATTCATGGCTGGAATGGATTGTATTTAAGTTCCTTTGGTCACCAAAGTAAAGGCAATGGAATTAGAACCAGTAAGTAAGTCTCCTGACAGGGGATGCATTTCATGGCAGGGGTGCAGAATTCGGCACAACACTGGATTATGCTTTTGGAATTTCATTGATGAGGTGCATTTGTGGTTGAATTAACTGAGCAGGTAGGTTTGTGTGGAGTTTCACTGATGAGTAGGATGATTCCCACACAGAATTTATTGTGCCTCACCTGACTTTCTATTCTAGAGATGCCACTGGTAGCTATACAAGTTGATCAAGGCTTGTAGCTAAAAAGCACCACCAGTTTACCATTAGCCTCTGAGTAAGTACGAGTAAACATGCCTGGTAGTTTTCATATAAATTACCATGTGCAGACAAAGTGTACACCAGGAAATTTCTCCTGTGGTAAAAACCACATATTTCCAATTAACTTCAGAGTAAATACTGGTGTGCATACCAGGTAATCTTCATATACGTTACTAAGTACTTAAATTATTTCTGAGTAGTACATATTCACATATTAAATACTAGGTATTTACTATATAAAATAAAGTCCTACCAAATTGTATAACTTTTACACGACAAGAAAGAAAAAAAATTCTACATTTTTCAGACAGTCTACCAACACTTAAAATCTTCACACCTTCAGCCTGGAAGCAATTTGTTTTAGCATTTCCTCCTCTTTTCCTTGAACAGTGCAGAGCACATTAGATCAGCCTGATAATGCCCCTGAAGCATCTGAATAAGCCTTTTAGAGCTTTTGGTGTTTGTTCCTCCTTTCAAAAGCAGGAGGACTATAATAACTTTTAGCAAGGTTAGTGTCAGACTGGAGAGCTCTACTCTGGATCCACTGTTAATGCAGCTCTTAAAAGTTGGTTTAACATAATTTGGGTGACTCTGCTCTCTGCAAGTCTTTTTTGAATACATGGTACATTTTATGAGTATTGAGTGCCCTGAGCATGTCTGTGGGAAGAGGGTGAAGAACAACTCCACCACCTTTATACTACTAGGATGTTTATATGCTAAATGAAATGCTAAAATGAAAAAAGAAAGCACAGCACATTAAAAATCCAAAAGTCAAAAGGAGCTGGAAGTCATGATTTTGAATTATTTGCATGCTTCATAACAACCACCAAAATGTTGAATGCATGAAAAAGTAGTATTGCGTATAGCTGCAGTAAGCACAAAACACAGCACATCACTCAGTTATACTTACTCATAAACCTGAAGAAAATGGCCATGTTATGTAACAACTGAAAATACTGAATGTTTTATGAGTCATCTATCAGACACAGAGATGGATTTTTTTCTTTTCCTGTCAAAAGTATGAGTGTAAACAGGATTTAACTATTAATAATGAACCTGTGTTCTGCTTGTTTAAAAACTTCTGAAGCCCAATACTGGCAAAAAAATATCTTTTAGAAGACAACATGTAAAAAAAATACATTATATATTAAAATAAAATTATGAATTAGCTACTTATCTCTATATTTAATCTGACTTAGACAAAGATATTGTACTCAACATGCCAGTATAATGGCAAAAATATATATTTCTGCAAATCTATTGATTGATTTTGATTGAAATTCATCAAAATGAGTTTGTTACTTACCTATCACGCATAGACGTAGCAGTCTTCTCAAATCTTTCATGCCTTTTTTATTCTCACAGTGAAGCTACAATCAGCATCTTTTCACCTGATTCTTGCTCAAACTTTTTTCTTCCTGTTCCACTTAAAATATTGCAGCAGACAATGTACTCTTCATATGCAGCCCTGGCTCTATAAATGGAAAACAAAGAAAAAGGCTTAGGAGAACAACCCAACACTATTCCAGTGTGTATGCACATGCACAGAGCAGGGGGAAGGGGAGGAGCTAATAGCTGAATTCCACAGCATTGTCTGGAAGGAGAAGAAACAGCCAGATCTGAAGAACAAACTTGGAGACAGATTTTTTTTACATCAGGCAAGAGTCATTTTCCTATGGGAGCCATCAGGCCCCTGCAGCTAATCCAGAATGCAGCTGCTTGGCAGGTCTTCAATCAGCCCAAGTGCTCCCATGTCTTCCTGTAGTTGCTCACATCAGTTTAAAAACCCTGATTATTGCCTGAAAAGCAAAAAAAATGGACCAGCCCCTTCATACCTAATGGCAATGGTCAAATCTTGAGCTGCACCTCAAACCCTTTGAGCTTCTAGTACAGCTCAGATTGACCCACCATCCTTCAAGACACGTGGAAGACTAGCATCGAGACTCTTCTCTGTCCTAGCACTGAGGTGATGGAATGAACTCCCACTAACTGTTTGAATAGTTCTTATAATTATAAATGTAATGCTCTTATATTGTGTATAATTGTTTCTTTCCTTCTTTCTAGGTATTAGTGATGACCGTGTCTGAACTGAAGAGTGGTTTGGACACTAACCTGTCTGAACTAGCTGAGATGATTCTCTTAATGAAAACAAAGCACTTTTGTATGTCACACTGGATAAAAGCGTCTGCCAAATTGCCAAATGTCGTAAATGTTAACATTGGTGAGGCATTTCAACAGTAAAAAGACCTCCAAGAGTTGACAAGGCTGAAGAGTTCCAATTTGAATTTGCTTGTTTCTTAAATGGCGCAGCCCTGCTTGCTACATTCTGTCACTTGAGGTTTCTGATTGACTGGAATATCGTGTTGTTCTCCCAAGCCACTTTCTCTGTTTCCCATTTACGGAGCCAGGCTTGTGTACAAACTGAAACTGCTACCTACACTTTTAAATCACCACATGTCTGCCTGTTATGAGATGCCATCTCAACTTCACATGCTTGTAGTTTTGATTATCAAATTTAACAAAAGTGCACCATCTCCAAAAATATCCAGACATGTTTTCTAATGAGTGAATTCAAGGTCACACATTACTCATACAGAGTATATTTAAAGTCATACAACATATATGTGACCCCGCCAGGGAAAACCAGGTCAAAGTCATTCTTTTTTTTTCAAAATTTGTTTTTTTCAATACAACTTTTTTGTGAATTTAAGTTTTGTTTTTGATCAAAATAGGTACTACAATAGATATCTGAGGCTGTTATCCTTCATTTACAGAGTGGCTAATTTTTGTTGCTAATGTGAGTGAGACGATATTGACACGATACCTCAATAAGTTGCCCAGTGACTTTGGCCTGGTTTTCCCTGGTGGGGTCACATATAATCTCCATTGGCAGTCACTGATTGAATGGGATGGGACACTATGGAACAACTGCAGATGAGCCTAAGGACCCGATGACCAGTGCCAAGTATCTAGAACACTGGTTTTCAATCCTGGCTTACCCATTTTTGTGTTGTCCTGTTTTAAAACACAAATCAAATCTAAGTTTTATTTGTCATGTACACAATTATACATTGTACAACTGGTAGTGAAATGATGTGGTGACTGCCTGTTCACATAGAATAAATGAGGCAGGGGGTATAAGCAAAATAGGAACTAGAACATACAATATACAATGCAGAGGTAATGTGCAAATGTACAAATATAAATGTGCAAATATACAAGTGTATGTGCATGGTTAAATAGTAAACATGGGTGGTGAAGTGTACTGTAGTGTATGGTAGAGTGGAAGAGTGTGTTCCTATGTCTGTGGTTCGGATTGTCTCCGAGTACAAGCTTCTAGTCAAAACGAGCTTGTTATTTTACTGAGAACCTGGATTAGGTATGTTGAGAAATGTACCAAACAAGGGAAGCTCCAGGACAAGGACTGGGAACCAGTGGCCTAGAGGGATAAAGCTGTGTAACTGTGCTATATGGAGATTTGTCCTTTATCCAATACCTTTGAGTTGCTTTAGAGTTTAGAGCTTCTGATCCAGGACTAATCATCCAACATCAGTACCTGACATAATTTATGTTCTTGTGGCTGAAAGCAAACAAATCCTCACAGCAATGTTCCAAAATGTAGTGTGAAGTCTTATCAGAAGAGTAGACACTGTAACTGTAGCAAAATAAATATAAACATTTTATTAATACCCTCAATTTCAACAAACACTGGATGTGCAAGTATCCAAAACTTTTTGCTGTATAATAAAAATGTTGAATATTGAATTTTGTCTGATATTGTTAGTCTGTATTTTATCTAACTGTCTTTTTCTGTGTTTCAATCGGTGGCTTCAGTCAGTCCTCATTTTCAATAAAGTATTTATTTTTCTCTGTCCACCCAGTAGAAAAAGCCCAGTAGCTGTGATGGTAACTTTGGAAGAGAAAAAAAAACTTCTGGAAGTAAAAATTCACAGCAATCAGTTTTGCCCCAGTTACTTTGAGAAAAAGTTTCCACAAGTGATTCCTGTATGTGCCAGTTTTCAACAGAAAAGCTTCAACAGAAGTTTGAATGCCCATTTCTTTATTCCCAGCATCAAGACTATAAACTGTCATGCCTGAGGTGGTGATTTCAAATATTTGATACCATATGAAGTAATCTAATCTTCCAAATATTAAACTCTGATTTTTTCTTTGCCAAGCACAAAATGAACAATGCAGGAGTCAACATAGACAATCTGATTGCATGTGGGCTTCCTTTGCTTTGACTATGGTTTACAAAGACTGTATATATTTTAAACAATTATACATATGTCTTAAAATAACAATGCAGTGGTTATTATGTACATCTAAGTGATTGGCTGTTGCAAAAAAAATCCCTTTATATCATATTTTGTTGTCATTGATTATTTACATAATCTGAAAATGCTAGCTGTACTTCACATTGTGCAAAAAGTCAATTCAAAGACTAGAACAATAGAATTAGTTCAAAATTGATTGGGAAAATCTTTCACTTCTCCTAAAATTAATTATTTAACAGCAGCAGACTCCTGAAGCTGTGTGAAGTACAATGTACATGACTGGGAAGTGGCTATATCATGTAGAGTTCATTTGTAAATGTCAGTAATAATTATTTAGGCAAACAAATGCATTTGTTTTACTGTTGATCACCTTATTGCTCATGAAAATCTCATTTAGAATTTCAAATTATTAGAATAATATATTTTATAGAATACAATAGTTTGAGTAAATTACTATTCAAATAGTATCAACATTAAAAGAAAGAAAATTAATATAAAATATATGGCAGTTTACCTTTTAAATTAAGCAATTAACACAAATTAACTTTTCCCCTAATTTTCTTTTTTTTTTCTTGTCTTTACACTAGTATTTATTAGCTGGGAACATATATTACATGGGTAATTGACAATTATGTTCATGCTTGTGGACATAAAAGCCTTTCCTGTTAAAATAACAATTAAATTCTACACATTGATCATTATGAGTAAGTAGCAAGGTGGTAAAGTTGACTTTCCAGGTGTTTCCACAAAGCACAGCTGTGGCGCTCTTTTAGCACTCCAATTAACCCTCGGTTGCTCTAGCAAAGCTGCAACATGCCCCCTTTCCCCCCTAAATCTTCTCAATCACAACCTGCTCAAGAAGCAAAGGAAACAGCCTCTGGCTTACAATGGGAACTGGAAATAACTATCCAGCAGAGGAGGATTTTGCCTGTTATTGTTAAAAGGCCAATAACACTGGAAAAAAAGACAAAACATTTTCAAAATTCAGCTTTAAAAACACCTGAATCCATATTTATTGAAACAAAACTGAAAAAAAACTATCCTATTTATTTAGCTCAAGAAGAAAGTAGAAACCACAGTGAACACAGACACAGGCTCACACACACACAGTCATCATAAATGGTTTCACGGAAAAGACAAATACAAGAACAATGGGCTTTTTATAAACAGTTTCTACTAGTACATCTCCAAAAAAAACCTTAAATAATGTGAAAAAGTAAACAGGATTTCTTCACTAGTTTAAACTAACCCTGGTGGATCCCAAATTTTTCAAGCTCAATCTGAAAATTCAAGCTGAATTACGAGAGCAAATTGTATGGCAAACCTGTTACCTGTACAGTCCAGGAACTCTGGTCATAAACAACACTTCATCCAGCATTCTGATCACAATTTTTTTGTAAGGCCTGTGGCATCAATCAAATGAAAAATATCACTGCCCAGGGACGGACATAAAAATGACCTGATAAATAATGCTGCAGTCTTCAGCAAGATAACTTGGAGCAAGAGCCATACTACCAAATATTCTTTACTGCTTCAATAAGAACACTGGGGAGTCAGCAGTGCAAGGCTGCTAAACAGGGGCAGAACCTTGCAGGATCTACAATCTACAAAACAGGATTTCCAATTTAAATAGACAGTTTAGGCCAAATATTGAGAATTGTCCAATAAAACTCCAGCTGCACTTCTGAATCTTGCATTGTGAAAGACCACCCAGATCACACAAATGTCAGAAAACCAAAGATGACTAATAACATTGGAAGCACATCAATATTATAATGCTTTGACGTTATCAGATTATTCAAGTTATCATTTAAACAACTCAGATTTCTTGGATTAAAGCTGTTATCCATCATCTGCATTTTAATTCAGTATATGCATGTTTACATGTTGCTTTTGGTTTATTGTGTCTGCGCTGGTGTCAAACTGAACTTAAACAATACTTAAACGCTTTCCCTACGGCAGGGATCTTCAGTGCTTGTCCTGGAGGGTCTATCACATTTTGTTATTTCCCTGCTCAGACACGCCTACTGAACCTGATAATTAGCAGATGATTAAACCAGGTGTGTAGAGCAGAAAATATTCCTATAGGATTGGATTTGAGGATCCCTGCCCTGCAGCCACAATAATACAACACATGATCATATTTTGCACAAAATAGATTCATATAAACTCTGAAATAAATATTGACTTGTGAAGGGATCTTGCCAAACAGTAGTAGGAAGTTTCAATTGCTTTCTCACATGCTGTGATTTGATGCATTTACTGGTGAGTTGTTAAGTAGAGTTTATTCTTTATCTTAGATGACAACTTTCTTGGCATTTTCTCAGTCAGCTTTATGAGGTAGTCACCTGGAATGGCTTTCAGTTAACATCTGTGCCTTGTCAAGAGTTAATGACTTGCATTTCTTGCCCTTTGCCACATTGAGAACCAACACTATATTAGCCATATTAACAAATAATGTTTTGATGTTTGGCTGATGCATGTATATACTGTAGATGTATATATTGCTCTATATACTGTATGTATATATCAGCCACAGTAGTGTGTGTGTGTGTGTGTGTGTGTGTGTGTTTGTGTGTGTGTAAGAACATAGAGGATATTAGAAATATTAGTTGTTTGGAAAATCAGGCAGCAAAGCTCCATTATTCTCTGAAATGTTGTTGACTTCTGCAGGGTGCAAAATACAATATGGCGCTTCTGCAAGCTCTGAAAAGTCAACATAATTATCTCCTGATGATCTGTTTGTTCAGAAGAGCAGCTCAGAAATGAGCCTGTGATGGATGTGAAGTCAATCGTCATTGGTGGCAACAATGTTGGAAACAATGCTACTTTTGCCAGTAGGAGACTAATTCTTCACAGCTCAGAGGTAAAAATAAAGCTGAGATACTGTACTTGAGCAAAAATATGGAAACCGTATTTAAATATTTGATTAAAAGTGGAAGTATGTAGCCAAAATCATGAGTTAATGTATACAGTATAATGTACTAGTATAACTAGCATAGTTATATTTTATTTTACATTGATAAGAACTTGATTGGATGTTTTATTACAATATGCAAATTAACTTGATTGGCTGAGAAAAGGACAAAAATGTCCTGCTCCTATAAAGATATTCAACAAAAACATGATTTGTCCAAATGGTTGTGGACACCAATTGACCCATTATTTTTTTTCCATCAAATGTACTAACAGACAGTTTTCCCTAGTTACAGCTTCTACGCTTCTGAGAAGACTTAACACTAGAAACTGTAACATTGTTGTGAAGATTTGATTGCAACCAGACATGAGAGCATTAGAGAGGTCAGGTACTTGTGTTGGATGATTAGTTCTGTATCAAACCCTCTTCCAACTCATCCCAAACTTTCTGGATAGAGCTCAATCATTCCAAAGAACAGTTCCACTGCTCCACAGTCCAATATTGGAGGTCTTCATACCCCTTCAACCAACACTTGGCATTGAGCATATGCTCCAGAGCATCCTATTCTATTCATCATTGCATTTTTATGACCACTACACAAAAATGTGTGTGCACAAATGATTGAGTGGATAAGTTGGATTCACTAAGGGAAACTTCTGGACAGAGTGTCTCTGTATCTGATTCTAAACACCGACCGCACCATGTTTGAGTAAGACATGACCCCTTATTGTTCATCACAGCTGCTGAAAACTACATATTTTGATGCTCTGCTGTAACCTTACTAAGTATGAGCATTATCACTGTATCAATGCTGATCACTTTATTTATATATGTTAGATTGGAAACCTAGGAGGAAGTGGGATTCTGCAAACCAGAGGGCATAAAACATGAATCCGACAGTGTAGGATCTCTCTCTCTCTCTCTCTCTCTCTCTCTCTCTCTCTCTCTCTCTCTCTCTCTCTCTCTCTCTCTCTCTCTCTCTCAGCCCAGTTCTGTCAGCCTGAGCTCTGTCTAATGCACCCAATTCACATGCAGTGTCTGATCCAGTCTCCTGTTCCATCGTCCTGCATTAGGAAGGATATTGGACAAGAAGTAAATGAGCTTTGCTACAGGCATATCTCATGTTGCTGGATTCCCTGAAGACTGAAGGTGTGAGAGGAAGACAGCAAAGCATTTGTCTGAGTCCGCCATCTGTAGCCATGCACAGCTGAAGTGATGAGTTAAAGAGTTTGACAAAAAAATCGACATTTTCAGTTCACACTTTCCCTGCTTACCCTGTAGTTTCCCTGCTAAAATGTAGTCAAGCACTCAAGAAATGTTTGCTGTCTGAAGTTTTTGGGTCTACAGTAAAGTAGTGGCTATGCAGAAGTTCTTCTCTGGGGAAAATGAGATGGCTAATGGCTGAAAGTTTCCCGCTCAGCCGTGCGCTTGAGGAGGACTTGTGATGGGAAGCTCAATGGTTTATTTCCAAAACCGCTACAGTCATTTCAACTGTTTGCAATGGCCTCTTGTAATCTTATCCATATGGGAAAAATCAGCCAAGAATAGAAATAAAACACCTTAATTTGATTTTATGTGGCTCATTCATTCATTCATCTAGTTTATTTTTGATGTGTGTGATGGTAATACAGGTCTATTATTGTTGAAAAACATTTTAAATAAATCCAATAGGATGTTTATGTTAACCATGTTGTGTTTTCCAAAGACGGGACAGTGATTGTCCTTAATAATTCTAGGATGATTTAATTCATTTTCATTAAGAAACCATTTTTGCCCGCTGTGCTTGGACTTGGTTTCTCTTTTTGGATAACCCTTATTTATTTTATGTTATGTTGTACACATGGACGTCTGCTTGCTGTATACATACTTTTCTGTATGGAAAATTAATACATACTCAACCTGAAGCAAAGTTGTGCTACTCCTTTAAGAGTACCTATTTAAACTCTAAACATTCTATATTTAAGCTAAGCAAACGTGAGTTGTTCCACTTTAAAAAGTTATGTTCAGGCAGTATAGTTTGAGTTCCTGTTGCAAGTTTTTATGTTTTGGAATTATTTTAGGCTTTTTTTAGGATTAGGTTTAAAACTAGGGTTAGGTTTAAGGCAAGAGCTAGGGATAGGTTTACCATTAGGGTTAAAGCCAGAAGTAGAACTAGGGTTAGGATTAAAGCTATGGCTAGAGCTAGGGTTAGGGTTAAAACTAGGGTTAGGGTTAGGATTAAGGCTAGGGTTAAAGCTAAGGTTAAATGACTGCTTATTACCACAACATTTGTGGAGTTGACTTACTCTGCTCTGACTTGCAGAAACAGACAAAATGAAAAAAAGACTCATTCAAATTTAAATGAATACATTAAATATGAATTGTGGGGTATTAATAACTTCTTTCTCACTTGTTTGCAGGTTTTGAATAGGCTGAGTCATTTTACCATCCACCTCTTGCTTCATTATTCTGATAAAGTGGAGCATCTGATAAAAAAGACTGACAAATGAAAAAGAGCTAGGTTGGAGTTTAGAGGCAGCTGCTATTAGCATAACAATAGCACTCAAACAGACTTCCTCACATCTGCACTGCAGTATGGCCCCCCGGCCACGGCCGACACGTTTCTCCTTGAAAAAAAAATCCATAAACCGACACCATCTAATCCATCACACAGGATTACTCATGTAGCTTCTACAGGTGTGTGTGTGTGTGTGTGTGTGTACAAGTGTGTACTGAAGGCTAACAGTGAGATACTGTATGTCATCTTAGGGCACTGCAATGGCTCCCAGAATAAATCAAATATTATTACAACACAGGGGAGACCCAGAGGACCAATTCAGTGCTAAAATATTGCTCTTTGATGGCTCAAGAGACTTACTAGTGATACTCCTCAAATTCTTTAGAAGTAGTATGAGACAGAAGGAGATGTGAGATGCTTCTGGCTCAGAAAATCATTCAAACTGTCATTCACAGTAGGGAAATTGTTGATCATAATGAGATTTGTTTTTTTTTTCTTTAGTAAACCTCACAGTTGTTTTAGTAAATCTGAGCACAACATGAGCCTTTATTGTCATTTGTGCTAAGATTCAAGAGGAGAACATGAGTTATCTCTAAAGAAATATCTGTGGAGGAGGTGGAGACTTAAGCTCAACTCTCATATGTGTTTCCAACTGATTTCATCAGGGGTGTAGCTTTGGTCTCAACACTGGTAAGGACAGAACTTGTCCTCAACCCACCCCCTTCCCCTATATCAAATGTGTAATGTTAAACTGGTGAACAGGGCTGGTGGGAGAACCAATGTAAAAAAGTGTTTAGTGTTTAATGCTTACAAACAAATGGTGTAAACATAAGAAAAAATACCTCATGACCACATATCTTCAATCAATCAAAATGCATTTATATAGCACTTTACAACTTTGAAGAAAATTATTTTTACAGGAAAAGAAAGAATCTGGGTCCAAGAACTCCATGAGCAAGCCAGGGGCAATGACCATCCTAAGACTAACTTTACTGCTGATGCCTCCATATCAGTCCAAACCATTATTTAGAATTTGAACCTCACCTGAAACCCTCATCGAATTGCTGTACTTCTCTAGCCTGCTGCTGTGTTTCCTGCATATAAACTAATTCATTAATCTGGGATGCAAACAGGTAGGGGGTAAATAAGGTGAGAACATTTTGTGAGGGTGGGGGCTCTGGAAACACCAATGGAAATCAGTCTTGGGGATGTGCACAAAACATTTACTTTCATACTGGAACAAATGAAAAAATGGTATTAAACATTTGATATGTTAGATAATACAGAAAGAGGGATCTTCGACCATTCCTCTTTGCACAACCTCTCAAAATCATCCAGAGTCCTGGGTCTTCTCCTATGCACTCGCCTCCTCAGCTCAACCCACAGCTTTTCTATTGGGTTGAGGTCTGAGGACTGAGATGGCCATGAGAGGAGCTTGATTTTGCTGAAAGACCCAGTGACAACCAATCTTCAGCTTTCGTGCAGAGGCCTCCAGATTCTGATTCAAAACGTCCTGATATTTCAAAGAGTTCATGAACCCATGTATCCTTACAAGGTTCCCAGGTCCTTTGGAGGAGAAACAGGCCCACAGCATCACCAATCCTCCCCCATACTTAACAGTGGGCATGAGATGTTTTTCTGCATACTCATCCTTGGTGTTACGCCAGACCTACTTACAGTGTTTGTTGCCAAAAAGCTCTATTTTGGTCTCATCTGACCAAAGCACATGGTCCCAGTTAAAATTCCAGTATCGCTTGGCAAACTCCACCTGTTTACACTTATGAGTATAGGCTTTCCCTGTGCATGCCTCACAAACAGCTTGTTGGCATGCAAATAGTGCCTGATGGTTGTTTGGGAGACCTCGTATACCCAAGATGCTACCATTTGATTCAATTCTCTTGCAGTGAACTTTGGAGAACTTTTCTCAGAACTCTTTGGAGAATCTTCTCACTGTGCATGGTGGCAAGATACACTTGCGTCCTCTTCCAGGCTTGTTTGTCACAATTCCAGATGTTTTGAACTTCTTGATGATTGCTCTGGCTGTAGATAAGGGCATCTGCAGGTGACTGGCTATTTTCTCATAGCCATTGCCTGATTTATGAAGGTCAATACACATCTGCCTTACTTAAATAGTGTGTTCTCTTGTTTTTCCCATGTTTCCCAGGCCTCTGTGCAATGTCATATGTATACCCCAGGGAAACAGGAAGTAATTAATTACTAATTAAAGGATTTAGTTGGATTCTTTAGTACTTTGATCCACTTTATAAACTACAGTAGAAATGACAAAAATGGTTCAAATACATTTATTTTCAATAAATTGTTAAAGGACCAATAATTGTGGAACAGGTCATTTTATTTTCTTTGTCAGGATTTTTTCTTTATTTTTTTCACTTGAGTTGAAGGTTGCTTTTTTGTAAATGTTTTCAGAGTGAGATTATGTTTCTGCAATAAAAATGTTAGCACATTTTAACTAGGGGTGCCAATAATTATGGAGGGTGCTGTAAGAATATCAGGGACAAGTGAATTATGTAGTCTAAATTGTCCTGGTGTGTAGGCCCAGCAATGAATTAGAACTTTGCTGGGTTTGGCTAAAATAGTGAAATTACCTGCCCTGCACCAAATATATTAGATTCAATTATTAGATTAGACTGAACTTTTGCCAATGTGATTGCCCATAACAGAATTTGACCTCTGGATTTAATCCATCTGTGAAGTGAAACACAAACACTAGGCTGTGAGACCATGTGCCCAAATTGGTGGGCAGCCATATCCACATTGTTCAAGGAACAGCTGGGGGTTAGGTGCCTGGCTCAAGGGCACTTCAGTCATGACATGTCCAGGGATCAAACCAGTGACCTTCCGGTTACAAGACCAGATCCCTAACCACCAGGCCATGACTCATGCTAACTAACATGTTCCTACCTTCCATGTGGAGATCTACACCCTAACATTTCATTGTGGTCTAGGAGAAACTACTAAGACTTTAGGGAGATTTCCTTCTAGACTTTTCCTTCCTATGGTGAGTGGGCACAGTGTAAAATAAAATGCAGTTTTTTATAGTCAGAGAAGCCTATGTAGATCTTTTGTGGGTGGATCTTGAATGTTATGGGGGTTTATGGTCTATATGAGTATACCGGCCTGCAAAACAAATGTCCTTTCCAAGGATAATGAAGAGTAATGAACATGCTAATGTTTTTGACCAGCTGTGTTCTTGACTGGTGAATTCTCTTGTTAATCTCCCAATTTTCATAGTGATTCACCTCCCAAATCACAGTACATGGCACCCCAACCTACAGGCAAAGGTGAGTGTGCATAAATAGCCCTGCAACATAGTGCCATTCACAACTGTGATCTGCCCATGGTGAGCATTTGAGGCTGATGCCTCCAATCTTTAAACACCAGCTCCAAATGTTTTTTTTTTAGTTTATGCCTTTACCTTAAACTACATATTTGCTGCTAGACTGATGTTCAGTGCGATGTTCAGTGCCAGGGGAGTCCATTTGCACTATATCTCTGTCTTTTTCAATGCCTAATTTTGGAAGGTTTGCTTTCCTGTGCTCCTCTCCATCTATGCTATGTCTACAGACAAAATAGTTGTCCAGAAAGGTATTAAACAGAATAGGACACGACTCTGGATTGTCCAGTAGAAGGACATTAAGCAAGCAGTTCAGGGACAGAACAGGTTGGAAGGTGAGTTAATTACACGGCTGCTGAGCATATTGATCTAGTAAGACCTATCACTACTGTCTTTACTTTACTATCCACACTCACTCCATCTGCACTGAGAACACTCCAGACTACAGCCAATTTCAGCCCAAAACAAATTAATACAGAGAGAAGAGGCTAGAAAAGTTCAATTTTCTTTGTCCTTAGAGAGACACTGGCAGGCATGGCTACAACAGCGTAAAAGGTTCATTTGATACACGGTATATATATATATATATATATATATATATATATATATATATATAAAACTATTGCTGAAGCTTCTAATTATAATACTCACTACAGAGTCCATTCTGTTTATAAAAGGGAACTAAGCAGCAAAAACGCCACATTCAATTAAGTATTGTGCAAAAGTTTTACTGCCCATGTCATTATGTTAAATCAAGCATGTTGCATTTGATGGCTGGAGAGCATCATGAAAAACATCTAGAACCAAACTGTGTTGGAGTTTTATTTATTGGATACCATTTTTTATAGGCGACCAATCAGAACACGAAGGGGTGTGATTATAAGAACTTTGAATGTGGTGTTAAATCTTCATTGTATGAAATCAAGCAGGACAACTAGCCCTCGCCTGGAAGATTAACATGCAAAATAAAGAGTTAAGTGAAGCTGTAACAACAAGATCACATATTTGTCCTCCCATATTTTAAACTGCCCCACATCAGGGCCAGCACTCCGCATATGCGGATCACGCGCTGTGTGTGGGGCACCACAATTTTACAGAGGCACCACATGTCTTCGGGGGCACCATGTGTCCCTTTTGTCTGCACCCCACAAAGACTAGAACTCATGTCATCTCTAAAACATACACAAAAGGCAAAGCCTTGTAATAGTTCCACCCAAACCAAACTGCCATTATTGAGCAAAGGTGTCAAAAGTATTTACATTCATTACTCAGGTAGAAGTATAGATACTAGGGTTTAAAAAGACTTTTATAGAAGTTGAAGTATTAAGATTTTTATTCAAGTAAAAGTACAAAAGTACTGAATTCAAAACTACTTAAAGTATAAAAGTAAAAGTAATGTAAGGAAAACAAATGCCAAAACTTAGGCTGTGCCACAGGGGCATATAGTGCACTACCCCACCCCCCCACCCACAAAAATTTTTTTTCTTCTAAAAAACGTAATGACTATGTTATATTAAAATGATAATGTTGAATTTTTTGGGATGTACTGGCTACCTGCTTCAGCTGTATATATACTCCTTGAAAATTAATACATTTTAGTAATATAAGATCCATTTTGCACTAAATGTATATTTAATAAATGTATATTTAATAAATTTTGTGTTTTATGTTCTTTTAGGCTTTTAAGGAGCATTGTTTTAGTATTTAGAGTAAATCCCTTATTTTTTTCGCAATCAACTGCTTTCACTGATTGCAAACTTACTCTGTACTCCATTACTTTTCCCTGAGGAGATCAGGGCAGTAGTCTAAGGTAGCATAGTTTTCTTACCGTAGCCTGTTATGCTAAGCATACATTTTTGATTTATTGCTTTGTTTGTTGGTTAAAAAAAAGCAATACAAAGGGACTTGTGTGAAAAACAAGACAGAATAAACTTGTCTGAGGACTACACTTCATCTCTTTCTGTTGCTTTTGGAGGATATTGGATCCAAAGGCACAAGTTAGAAACTTCAAGTGCTGCCTTATAGCACTGCCTTGCGGGAAAGGTTTGGTATTAGCTATGGCTGAACACTGTCCCATGCTTTCATATGATCACATTAAATTTGATATTCTAACATTAAACAATACAGGACAAAAATGATTTACGTAATATGAGTCTAGGCAAAGCATTGAAATAATGAAGTTAGTTTATGAAGTGCATTTGCAGTCCTAAACATATTTATAAC
>BRDA01041368.1:0-19700 GCA_036984385.1 Crenuchus spilurus
CTGAGGACTACACTTCATCTCTTTCTGTTGCTTTTGGAGGATATTGGATCCAAAGGCACAAGTTAGAAACTTCAAGTGCTGCCTTATAGCACTGCCTTGCGGGAAAGGTTTGGTATTAGCTATGGCTGAACACTGTCCCATGCTTTCATATGATCACATTAAATTTGATATTCTAACATTAAACAATACAGGACAAAAATGATTTACGTAATATGAGTCTAGGCAAAGCATTGAAATAATGAAGTTAGTTTATGAAGTGCATTTGCAGTCCTAAACATATTTATAACATGTTATTCCTCTCTCCTACAGCCTCTACAACTACATGCAAATCACAAATTATGCAAATTGGGTGATGATGTCATATAGTAACTTCTAGCAACTTTTACGATAGCCAATAGCTACTGTCTTTACTGAGGCATTGTCAACAGTGGAACGAGGGAGCTTCAAGGTGTGAGCGAATGCAAGCATTGGACGCCATAAAGTTTGCACACTTCCCTGTGTAGTTGGTTAATGTGATTCTTATGTGTCTAAACAACATAACGTAGCTGACTGTTAGAGATGACTCGGAATTCACTCGTATTTTCACCTCTATTTACTAAACTGAATCATCTCTCCCTATATAGTACAATACTAATGAGGGTGTAAGAAGCGATTTCGAACCCCAACACCATCCAAACACTACAGTTACAAGTAACTTCCGGGTTACACAAAGCCAACGATTAAAAAAACTAAATAAAATTTAGCTCCATTCTGTTTTATATATTTCTCATTTTTATAGCCAATATTTGTTTTTTGGTATTATATTCAAAAATGAAAAAAGAAATAATGAACTGTTTTTTCATTTTCTGGTCTTTGATTTTGAACTGAATATCAATTGAACGAATGATACACGGATTGCATATTCACACTTGTGTCAAGTTTCTACTCGAAGCTTAGAACTTTCCAGTTGGCTAGCTGGCTAAATTAGCTTTATGGAGCAGTAGAGTGTTTACAGCTATCAGAGCTACGTCCACAGTTGGACTTCAAAGCTAGGTCAGTTATAACGGTGGAATGTATGCTTAACAGCAAGAACGGACAGTTTATTCCCAGATGAAATAACACAGTTGGACTTATGGCGACCTCTTGTTCAAACGCACGCGGACTGCTAAGCTGTTGGTGAGCTACTAGCTAAGGGCCTACGGAGCTGTGTGGGCTGCCGAATGACAGAGCTGTGACATTGGTATTTGTGTATTATTTAATACATGTTTGTTCATGCTGAGCTTCTGAGAACATGTATTAAGGTTAATAGAGCTAGATCTCCTTACAGCATTTAAAACCAGTGAAGGGTAAAGCTACAATTAATAAAAAGCCCAAAGGAATTAAATTTATTTAATTGCAAATCTATGCAATCCAAACACCCATCCATAATTTATATTAGGAGGTAGAGAGAACTAATTCAATTTTTTGTCTCTTTGCGAGTGAGCGAGTGCCCACCGGTCCGGTCCAAGGTTGATGGAAGGCTGACTACTATTCTCTCCATGATGCTTCCCTGGATCAGATGCCCACCAACGACCAGCTACTGTGGCCTGCTCCAGATACCCTACTCTACTGCCTACATTGGAGTTCAAATGGACTTTCTGGCCGTTATCAATGCACCCACTATCATCATCATTCCTGTCCCACTACTGTCACTATATCAGCTCACCTGAACTTTACAACAAGATCATATGATTATGATAAATCACACACTTAGAATTAGCAGACCAGAGGAGGATGGGTCCCCCATGTGAGTCTGGTTCCTCCCAAGGTTTCTTCCTCCAGCTCTGAGGGAGTTTTTCCTTGCCACTGTCGCCGTTGGCTTGCTCACTGGGGATTAGGGATTAATGATTTTATGTCTGTTATTGCTAACCCTGTAAAGCTGCTTTGTGACATCAGTTGTAAATTGAAATTTGATTGATTGATTGATTGAGAGGGGCGTTACAGGCAACACAAGCTAACAAACACAAAGCTAAGCGGCTGTATTCTGGCTTCATCATAAGTGTAGTTTAGTAAAGGTTGTGGTTGTAGTTTATTTTCCGTTTCACCACCAAACTGTAAATGTGCTGGTGAATCTGTGTTTTTGTGAGGAAAAGCAGAATTCTGAATGTCAGACGTGTGTCTAATATTAAACTAACTTTACTGCAGTTAAAGAAAAAGGTAACAGTGTCATTAAAAAATTCATTGTTTGGTATAAATTATTCGGAAAGTGTTATTTTTCCCATTTATGGATGAATTTCGGTTGCTGAATATTCGGTGAATCCCTAGTTAATGTCATTTATTTTAATGGTATATGGTGGTTTTACAATCACACATTTCTCAGATTAAACTGTTTTAATTTACTGTATAGGGGCATGAGGCTTTAAACAGTATGGTGTGTTTACATATGTTTATTTAGAAACTGTTCTTATTATAGTGACCTGTAAACTAGAATAAATGCATTCATATCCAGAATGTCTCAGATTAAAAAATGAACTTTTGCACAGTTCAATTGCTCCTGATACATAAACCACACAAATGCCTTAAGTGGACCTCAGGGCAAATCGAAAAAATGCAAGAAAAAATTTATTTAATTACTGCAGAATGTATTTGTCAATGTAGTGTGGACATACTGTAGGACAAATGCCTTTTTTCTAGCAAACTTTGTGCTTTAATAAAGGATAAAAGTGTATAAATGAGTCATACCATTTTTCACATGGTTCTCTGTTCCCCACATTCTCACAGACCATGAATACATAGTCCTTATTCAGGCGCTTTAGTAACTCTGTAAATTGTTACATTTCCATACAAATGAAAATATTCATTATTAGAGAAGTAAGGATGTGGCTAGTTTTGTGACCCCAACATTAAGTGACCTTAAAGGACATTTTCATGTAAGTATCAACTTAAACTCTGTAAATTACTTGCATGGCTATAAAGGGCACATTTTACCATTGTGTTCCTCTACTCTTTGACCTTCCTGAGTCCGCCATGGCTTATACAATTTGAAGGGTCTTTTTTACATTCTCTTTTAATCAATTCTTGTACATTGCTCATTGAATCCAGCTGAGAAATTGCGTTGAAATTGCAGAATCTAAAATTTCAGTCCATTCCATCTTTGTGTTTGAAGAGGAGATTGTTGGGACAGTGTGGAAAATGCAAATAAAAAATGCAGTTCGGTACATTTATTGGTATATTATTTTATTTAATTGCAGATATTATGAACCCAAAATAGTTCATGTTTTGTTTGGTCAACTTCATTTCATTTGTTAATATACATCCATACAGTCTGCAACACATTCCAAAAAAGTTGGGATGGTCAAGATTTTACCACTTTATAATGTTACTGTTAAGCCATACCTACCCACAGCACTTAAGAGGTTTTGGCACTGAGGATACCAAGTGTTCCAGGTGTCCCATTTGTCCTGCAATCACATCTTAAGGTGTGCAACACTAATCAGTTCATGTCTCATTTTTCATGTTTCAAACTTTTCTACACATTTTCTTTGTGAAAAGTTTAAACTTTAACCAACTTAACATTTTTAGTGTTGCACCTAATTTTTTAGTTGTTCTGTGAGATGCATATTTCAAGTTCTGCTGACAACCCTAAAAGTAAGGTTCAATTAAAAAAAAGTTGTCAAAAAGTATCAAGTAAATGCAAAATATACACAATGAGTGAACGCAGAAAAAAAATGCATTTTATTTGCACATATAATAAAATAAAATATGCTTTTAACATTCAACAATGACTAAACATCACCAAACAGGCATATTGACAGCTGCTTTAAAAATGTGACAAATGTGCTTAAACTTTGTTTATAGTCGCATTAATGCAAGTCTTAAAATGATTATTGTGTCAAATGTGTGCCAGATTCAGTGTTATAGCACAACTTCACAAAAGAAACTCACTTTGATTATAAACATTTGCAACTAACTTACCACCAAATACAGAACAGCAGTAAAATATGTGGTACGTAGAATATCTGCATGTGGTAATTACTTCAATAACTCGTTATGCTTTAGAGATTCCAGAAGATGTAGGAAAATATTCTTGTCCGTCTTAACAGAAAAAGTTCAGCACATTTTAATATCAAATGGCCTATGTGAGCCTGTGTCAGTGCTATAAATTGAAGTGTGAAATTTATGGCTGTGAATTCACACTGCTCACTTATTTCTTCTCTCACTGCCATAGCGGACAGGAACTGGGGATATTTTAATGGTTCAGAGTGGAGCAGGTTATAGAATTTGTCACATTTGTGCACAATTTGGTAATTTGGATGCAAACAGTCATCCATTCTAGAGAAACTCTGGTTGCTCTGATTCTGATTTATTTTCAGTAGTAGTTTTGACACCAAAGATGCCAAGCAATGAAGTGTTTCAAGTGTTACTTTGTCCCATTTTTTCTGCAAATACATCTCCCACCCCCCATCCCCCAATGTAGTAGTAGCCAATTAACCCATCCCATCCCTTAGGGGCTCTCCCCATCACTTTGCATTGTCCCTGACTCTAGGAGGGTGAAGACAAGCACAAGCCTCCTACAATGCGTGTGAAGTGGCCACCGCCTCTTTTTGAACTACTGCTGTTAACACCGTTACTGGGGAGCCAACATGCTTGGCGGAAAGTACAGGATCCCCAGCTCTGGTGGATGTAATTCTAAGAGGCATTAAACTCTTCAGAAGTCTGGTTCGTTTTGCCACTGTAAACATTTACAACTTGTTACAGTTCTCTAGAATTTCTCTAAAACATTTTTTTTAACCTACTAGCTATTTAATTATGCAGACATTTAAAAGAATGGCTGAAATTTAAACATAGTGTATGTCTATTTCATGTAACATTACATGTAAAATAAAATAGGAAAAAATGCAGTCATTGATATTTCTGTATGTATTTCAACAATCACAATCAGATATTTTCATTATTGTCATTGACATATTGTCAATTTTCATTGGATTTGTTTGAATATGCTATGTGTGTGTGTTTCTTGCATCAAAACTGACTGTGCTGAAAATGATCTGTAATGTAAGGAATGGAAAGTAATGATTTCTGTCTTCAAACAAAGACTAGAATTGTTCAGACTATGGTGTTTTCTGTAATTTTTTTTGGATGTGAAACCTGGACAGTAAAAAAACAGGGCATGAAGGATATTGATGCTTTTGAACTGTAGTGTTGGAGAAAATGTTTGAAAGAACCTTGGACAGAAAAGAAATCAAATTAATGAATGATTGACCAAATCAAACCCTCACCTTTCACTAGAAGCCCAAACAACCACACTAAAGTTCTGTTATTTTGGACATATAAGAACCAGTTCACTTGTTTGTAATTGAAAAACAAACATGTAAACCAAACATTTGTGGCAAGCATAAGAAGGAAAAGACCCCATACTTTTGATGGGCATTGTAGTCCAATGGGTTTCTAATGCCTTACTTTGTTAGACATTCCTATGGCCATTGGAAGTCATGAAACACACCACTAAAATCAATATGCTATTGCTCCGTGACTAAGCATACTCATTCATTCAGGCAGGATTGATGGCGCAATCAGTATGCTAAAGGGAGCATGTAGTTTTGGAAGTGATTTTCTCTGTAAGCACGAGGACTGAGCAGCAGGTGTAGGAATATAATGTGAAATGGACTTTTTTATCGTTTCCAAACCCAGCAGCAATTGCACGCAGGAATATTAAAGCAGGAAAAGAAGAAATAAAGGAAGGGGATGAGAAACTGAACCAATTAAGATGTAATGTCTTATGAAAAAGGACAATAATAACCTCCTTAAACTCTGAGGTTCAGTTTATCACACATAACTACAGAACTCGCATATTAGTTTCATAGTAGTCACTGAATAATAATTCTAAAAGTTAATAAGTGAACAATATAAGTAATATAGAGTCCGCGGCCACTTTATCAGAAACCACTTTCTTGTAGCTCCACCTTGCTGGTGTAGAGTTAGAGACTGTAGCTGATGCACAGTTTGCATTAACCATTCTCTAGCCCTTCATTGATGGTCAGGTTCTGACCACAGAGCTGGTCTTGTGATCAGTCTAGCCTGTACACTGATGTAAATTAAAACTCCATCAACACCACCATCTGATACACTCATCCAAGCACCTCACACACTACCATGATACTGTTATGTCAGTGTCATTGCTGCACTGAGAATGATCCATCATTCAAATGACAACAGTGGTCATGAGGGCAGAAGCTGATCAATGATGAATGTCTATATCTGTAGCTCTGTTGTGGATCTATATCATAGGCTGGGTTCATAAAGTGGACAGTGATTGGATATACAAGGTAAAGGTTTCTAATAAAGTGGTTTGGGTGGATGTGTAGGTCGGTTTGTCGGTTTTGAAGGGAAGTGTTCTGCACATGAGTTGGACTGGATCCATAATATTCACTCACTGTCCACTTTATGAGCCCAGTCTGATATAGCTCACGTACATCAGTTCACAGCTACAGACTGTAGATCATCTGTTACTGCACAGTTTAACAGCCCCCTATGTCCCATCCATCACTGATCAGTTTCTGAGTACAGGACCACATTTGACCATTGGTTTTTATTTGACCAGTTTTATTCTCAGCACGACAGTGTCACTGAATTGGCAGGAGAATTCTGGTCATGTAAACCTCTTCTGTAGAGTAAACAGCAGTACTAAAACCTATGAGCTCATGGTCAACAACTGGTGAGAGACCTTAAAACTGATCTAGAACGCAGTGGCACCGTCCTACCACACCCTACTACTATAGAAGATTGAGTAGCTGAGGCCCCGTTCACACCAGGCATTATCCTGCATCCTCAGTGATTCAGTCATAAGAGGCTGAAATTCTTAGTTGGGTACACTGCGTCTTGAGGGCATTTTGTAATTTAGTCCTTCAAACCGCATTTGGAGATGGTCAGAGTGGATATCACTGAGAGTGCTGGGCGATAAAACGATATCGATTTTTTTCACGAAAATTTTTCCCTCGATAATGATGATAAGCCGGGACAATAGAATTCGATAAGCATTAACGTTCGTTTTCATTTCACGTCTAAGCAGCTTGACAGTAAGTTCAGAAGTCTAATACTGCTGCTTGTTAGCTCCTCCTCACCAGCACCGCCAAAATGCACTGTTGTGTTTAAGACAAGCGTGTGACTGGGGGAGAGCATAGTGGGGCCGGGCAAGAGAGCACCAAGTCACTGTGTGTTCGTCTGTTTGTGTGAGAAAGAGAAGGATGGGGGGCTCGCTGTGTGTGTGTGTTAGCCCGAGTGCTAGCATTAGCCTAATAGCTTGGCTCTCTAGCCTGTTGTTATTTTGGAGTGGCTGCAGCCGACTGCAATCATTGTAAGTTTCAACATTAAAATGACGACTGTAAACGTCTTTCTCATCCAGCCGGACGCTACAATATTATGTTCTGGCAATAAACATTTTAATATTGTAAATAGTAACATTTCATGTATTTAGTTTGATGTTTTTAGAAAGATGTTGTTTAAAAACTATGACGTTTTTTTATATATAGTGATAATTAACAAGATTGATCAATATAGAAAGATTTTTTGTGATAAAATTTTTGGTCATATCGCCCACCTGTAATGACTGACCACATTATAGTTGAAGTGTAAGTGCCAAAGCATCTGGATGCCTCTCCTCCAGTGGAAACGAGAAATCAAATCGCAAGTGGTCACAGACACATTAATGCCTCTGGATATTAAAGTATCTGAATCTGGTGTATCTTGTCAAACCTCAAAATTATGGACAGGTTGTCTGAAGGTTTTTACACTTATACATTTACAGAAGCTGTTCTTAAGGAACCATCCATTGAATTGGTCTTTAGTGAGTCCAGTGTGGCTATGGCATCACTCCAAAGAAGCCTTTCTGCTTATGTGCAGGCATAATTTAAATCATAAAAGGAGCACAAGTTCATCTCATTATACAGCATAGTGTTTCCAGTAAAGTGGACAATTAGCTTATGCACTTACAGGTCAGGCTGCAGGTCAGTGGGACTAGTTGCTTCTTGTTTCTCTTCTGTAATTAATTAGATCTATGAAAGACACCCGTCTGTGGCGTTTGAGACAAGATGACATGCCGCAAGTGGTTTCCATGACAACATGCCTCTGTCAAGAGGCTCAGGCTAAGATTTCCTTTCTTTCGCTTTCTAAAGTCAGCAGGGATGTCTCAGAGAGAGGGAGCGAGAGAGAGGCCCAGCGGTAATGTTGTAGGAGTGATACGTGGACACAATTCTGATGACAAAGGCTGTTCTGATGTTAGAATCTGTCCGGCAGCTCTGATTCTGTCTGAGTCTGGACGTCAGTCTTTGTGTCACTGCTGGATTCTGTAATATTGCAGAACAGAAACTGGCACATGCTGAGGAAATGTGAATAGGTGGGAACATTTTGTTTTGGCAGGTGAGGAATAATGTGAAGATCAACAGTGCATGTATCAAGAGAGAAGTTGGTAACACTACTAAAGCATCTGCAAAAATGAGAACATCGTGAAAAAAGTTCATTTGTGTTCATTATCGAATTAAAAAATGCAAATGATCATATTTTATATTCATTACATGTAAAGTGACCTATTTTAAGCCTTTATTGTGTTTGAATAGTATTTTACTCAAAATGAAACCATGATGCACAGTAAATCTGCCAGTGTTAAATCAACACCATTAGAGTTAAATTAACACTAAGAGTGTCAAAATGTAACACTCTCAGTGTTAATTTAACTCTAATAGTGTTGATTTAACACTGGCAGATTTGCTGTGTGTGTAAAAGCCGTACTGATCAACAGTAAAACAAAAAAGGTTTGAAATGTCACTTGACATGTAATGAATATAAAATACAACAGTTTATTTTTCTGAATTAAATTAGGAACACAAACTTTATCACAATTAATTTGCCCTACCATAGTCAATTTAAGATTGCATTTCAACTAAATATATATTAAATTAATTTTCAATTTCCCTAACCTGACCCTAATTTTAACCCTCTATCCAAAACCTAATCCTAACTAGCTAGCAAAAAGATTTGCATAAAAAAAAAAAAAAAAAAACAGTTGTACTTAGCAAACAGCTAACCTGGCAGCACCAGTAATGTGATTTCTTTTTCCTGTACTCACATAATGTATACTGTCACAATTATTGGAAACAAGACTCACTGACTTCATAACAATGCCATTACTTATTTTAATCAGCTCCCTTATAGCACACACATCTCTCTAAGACATCTGGAAAAGGACTGAACATCTTATATGAATCCAATTAATTTGATCTTATTTTGGCCTTGTAATCATCAATAGTTGCAGATACTGGATGTACTATAAGATATCTTAGACGTCCTTGACATGCAGTAATGATGATTACACAAAAAGGGACTTGTGGAGTGCAGCTGCTGAAAGTCTTTTCAAAGTACACTGGCAATGTCTCAGATATTTATTGCAGATGAGCAAAGACTTTAATAAATATGTATTCCAGATGCCAACATAAATGTTTCTGAACTGTATGGGAAAATTGGGAAAAGTTGGACGGAAAATGGTTGCCACTCAGAAAGTATGATGGATCAAAATCTGTTGAGACAAAATTTGACAGAAAAAAATGATATAAACAGAAATAAAAATAGAAATCAAATAATCATGCTCAATTTATTAATATCCAGATGAAGAGATAATGCCTGCCTCATCTAAACAGTCTGACATTAATTCACCAAGAGCTCTGTAATCTTTTGTTTTATTTCAACTAGTTTTCAAAAAGCATTAGCCATGTCATACGGGTTTTGTGCAGAGCAGAATATAGCTTCATATGTTACAGAATACCAGAGGTGTCAAGTAACAAAGTACAAATACTTCGTTACTATACTTAAGTATAATTTTTGGTTATTTATACTTTACTGGGTAATTATTTTCAAACGACTTTTTACTTCCACTTACTTACATTTTCATGTAATTATCGGTACTTTCTACTCCTTACATTTTAAAAACAGCCTCGTTATTTCTACGTATTTCATTTAGGTTTGTCATCATTCAAAAAACATCCTGTCCAGATAAACTGCGCCATCCAGAAAGAGTGAATGTGATTGTGGTTGATAAGTATAAACAAATACCATTCTGATACCCTATTGGTACCTGCACGTCACGTGTCTTGTCACTCTCCAGTAAGCTCAGTACCGCAACACAGCGCTTTAAGGCAGCACTTGAAGTTTCTAAATCGTGCTTGCGGATCCAGTATCCTCCAAAAGCAAAAGAAAGAGATGAAGTGTAGTCCTCAAACACGTTTATTCTGTCTTGTTTTTCCACACAGGTCCGTTTGTATTGTTTTTTACCAGGATAACAAAGGACTAAATAAAAAATGTTGCTTAGCATAACAGACTACGGTAAAAAAACAACTGCTACCTTAAAATACTGCCCTGATTTACCCAGGGAAAAGTAATGGAGCACAGAGTAAGTTTGCAATCAGGGAAAGCAATCGATTGCCAGAAAAATAAAGTATTTACACTAAATACTAAAACAATGCGCCCAATTAACCTAAAAGAACATAAAACACAAAATAGCAATAAAATTTATATTAAATATACATTTAGTGCAAAATGACTCTTACATTACTAATTTTTTTTCATTTTCAAGGGGCATATATGCAGCTGAAACAGGTAGCCAGTACATCCCCAAAAAATCTGCATTACCATTTTAATATAACATTATAGTAATTACGGCTTTTAGAAAAAAATATTTGGGGGGTGGGGGGTGAGGTAGTACATTCCATGCCTGTGTGGCACAGCCTAAGTTTTGGCATTTGTTTTCCTTACATTACTTTTACTTTTATACTTTTTAGTAGTAGTTTTGAAACCAGTACTTTTGTACTTTTACTTGAGTAAAAAGCTTAAGTTGATACTTCGACTTCTATAAAAGTCTTTTTAAACCCTAGTATCTATACTTCTACCTGAGTAACGAATGTCAGTACTTTTGACACCTTTGCAGAATACCTACTGTGATTGAGCTTCTTAGCTGTTGATTTGTTAGGGTTTTATAGACTAATGAAACAATGTAATGAGTAATGTAGAGATTTCCATTAAATCACAAATAGATTAATCCCTTTTCAATTTTAAAGGAGAAATTGATCATTTGAACTGAATTACTTTGTGTAGCCCAACACTGCCTGGCAGTTAGCAAGCAGACATAAACAGTAAAAACATAAAAGCTGTTATGCAATCTATAACATGTCTCGACTCACTCACTGTCTATCATTCTGTTTCACTTGAATGGGGAAAGGGTCATGCCAAGATACTGTGGTTCTCCATTTTAGATATTCTATGCAGAAAAGGCAAACTTCACCTCCTCTGACCTAGGGCGTATGTGGCAAGGCATTCAAACTCTCACTGACTTTATACCATCTAGCACTGTACCATTTTGAATTGTGCTTTACCCACCAACAAGCTAAACCACTTTTATGCTTGTTTTAATCAGGGAAACAAGGTGGTCTCTTCAAAAACAGATCCTCCACCCCATGAACATCTACCTGCACTCTCTGCCGTATGCTGAGAAGGTGATGGAGTACCTGGCCAGGTGCTAAGAGCAGCTTTGTGGTGTCTTTACACACATTTTCAATCTGTTAATGGCCCAAGCAGCTGTGCTAACCATCTTTAAGTCTGCCACCATTGTGCCAGTGCCAAGCATTCGACTGCTTCAGCTCAGAATTTCTTCCACCCTGTCGCTCTCACCCCAATCATCTCCAAGACTTGTTCTTTCTCACTTGAAATCCTGTTTGCCTGCTACACTGGACCCACATCAGTTTGCCTACCGTAGCAACAGGTCAACTGAAGATGCCGTTTCCACAACGCTCCATATTGCACTGATGCACCTGGACTTTCACAACTCCTAGGTTAGAATGCTGTTTATTGATTTCAGCTCAGCATTCAACACAGTATTCCCCTCAAAACTGATTTCCACACTCAGCCAGCTTGGAATCAGCACATGTCTATGTAATTGGATTTTGGACTTCCTGACTGACAGAGACCAGTCTGTCATGACTGTGTTCCTGTTTATGACTCCAACACCATAATCAAGTTCACAGACTACACCATGATCGGCCTGAACAGAGGCAACAATGAGTTGGCCTACAGAGATGAGGTGCAGCATCTGGTTACATGTTGCCATGACAACAATCTGGCACTTAACACCCAGTAAACCAAAGAGACTGTCATGGACTTCAGGAGGACTAGAAGCCAGGCTCACTCCCCTATCTATATCAGCTGAGCTGCAGTAGAGCAGGTGTCTAGCTTCAAGTTCCTTGGTATATACATCCCAGTGATCTCACCTGGTCTGTAAACTACTACATCCTGGTCAAAAAGGCATGATGACGCCTTTAAAAAAAGCTCACTTGTGTCCTAGGAACCTTGGTGAACTTCTCCCGCTGTACCACTGAGAGTATACTCACCAACTGCATCTCTATGTGGTTTGGCAACTGTAGCTTACTTCAAATCACTCCAATGGGCAGTGAAAACTGCCCAACGCATCACAGGCACCCAGTTACCCACCATTCAGGACATTTATCAAAAAGCGATGCCTGGGCAGGGTGAAAAACATCATCAAGGATGTTTCTCATCCAAACCATAGTTTCTTCACCCTTCTCCCATCTTACAGATGGTACAGGAGCTTCCACTCACTGAGGCTGTGACCCTAATGAAATCTGCACTGAAACTTATCTCAAAGTACAGGTGTATCATTGCACTGCCACTTAACTGCATCCTTGCATCTCTACACTGTGACAAAGGTGAATCTAGTCTAGTCTAATCTAATTTATACAAATCCTTGCCTCATCAAAGATCAGTTTAGCCAAAGCTGCTGTGCTACAGAAGATGTCTGCAACATTTGTGGATTCTATTATAGTCTCAGAATGGCTAAGAAAACACCTCACCTGCTTCAATGGCAATAAAAGTATTCAAAAGGCCATAAACAAAATGGCCAAAAGAATAAAGGAAAACAGACTAATTAACTGAAGTGGTTATTCATTTCATGCTCCTGTGCTACTCTCTTCACCACGATTGGACTGCTGTTACACCATGAAATGTAAATTTCTCTATTCACTGCATTCTAATTCTGTTTAACAAACAATTTGGAAAAATATATGAAACAAACCCTATTTATCACCTTTTACAGCTACTGTAATGTTCTCTGTGCTCAGTGCAAACTCATACAGTGTGTCTAGTGGTCATCTAAATGCAAACTTTGGAAATATGAACTTAATGTGGATGTAATTGATTGTAGCTGTGCAAAGAAGTTAGCAAAGCAATTATTTTTTGGCTATGACAGGAACTAATGAATTTCACTGTGCACATAACTCGTGAGCAGTAGTGTAGTAACACACGCAGGCTAGTCAGTTCACATTTGTGCATTTATGTAAGAAAGGTTTCTTTTGAGATCCTTTCCAATAATGAAAGTCTACGAGATAAAGGCAGGCGCTGGAGTCGAGACTGTCAAGCTGCTAAGCACCAGCCATCACTGAGATGAAATAATGACACTAAAAGCTGTATAAGATTAGAGAAAAAGGGGCGCTAGTGTGATAGCATTACATCAGTCGTGCTAGCTAGCGTAGCCACCCTTTCCTGCCATCTGATTAGCACTTCAAACATGACCTGAATTCGGCAGCGTGTTCCTCTCCACTTCAAAGCCAAATCAAAGATAAGCTTATTTATTTTATTCCCAATATCACCCACAGCCTTTTTCTTTTCTTTTTTTTTCTTCAGGAGTTGGATATGAGTTAGCAGTTAGCGCCTGACCGTAACAAGCTAATATATGCAGGATACATACAGAGCAGTTACCCTGCAGTTCGGAGACACCATGTGAAAACTTACAATCATTGTTTCATTAACTTTGTTCCAGGTAAATGAGATTCTATTATAGTTTTTTGGATTTCAAATAAAAGCAGAGTTGTCCATGATTCTAAGATAGCAGAAGGTTAAAGCTCTTATAAAATACCCAACCTGAAATGTGTTTTAGCATAATTAAATGGTTAAGATGTAAATAGAATTTGGTTTGGTGTGCAATGATTCATTCTAGAGAAACTTGCAGTGTCAGAATTGCTCATAGTAGTTGTGATAGGAACCAGATGTGCAAGTTGAATGCCTCTCAGAGCTACCTCAGAGAATGTTCATACAGTACATCAAATGGTTATGAATACATAGCCTGTTGTCTGAAACATTGCTTTATAACATATTTTTTTGGATAATATGTAAAATGACTGTGTTATATGGTTACTGTAGATATGATTCCAATCATAAAGAAATCTACAATTAATAATTTTACTTCACTCCACTCTGGCCCCCCTTTAAGTTGTAGTAAAATTACATTATATACAGAATGAAATGCTAATGAAATGATTACATATCAGCTTGGATATGATAATACTGTGTTTAAGTTGAACATATTAAACCAGTAACATTCATAAATATATTTTGCAGTACAGTTCATAATATCTAAATCTACATGAAATCAGTTTTTACTGTGTATGAAGTTCAAGAACCATTATGTACAACATATCCCAACTGTCTATGAACATGACAGGGTCACATACAAGGATTTTTGACCTCTGTATGGCCATGTTCTGTCCAGTCTTGTTGAGGATTAGGAGGAACAGGCTGCTCCTCTGAGGGTATGTGTGATTAAAACTTCAAAAAAAGAAGAAAAGGTTGCTGCTATCTTTAGCCTGGCCAGAGTCTCAGTCAGACGTCCCCTGCTAGTCACTGTTTTGATTAACCCAAACATGCGGCAATCAAAAAGCCCATCTCCTAATCAGAGTAATGGGGTCGACTTTAATTAGGCCTAGCTGCTCAACTCTGAGAAGTCCTGGTGCTGAAAATGATCACAAAGAGATCCAGAAATACAACCTGAAAGAAAATTTCAAAATTTCAGAACTTCATTTAGAAAGTGCTCTTATATAGAATGATGCAAAACCAGTAGAATAATAGAATATATAGAATGCCTAATTTTTCAAAAACTTCAAAACTTGATTCTGTTTCAAGACAGAAAACCTATATTTATCAGTATCTTATTAGAATCATGAAGGCTATGTTCTTCACTGTGGTATTTTATGGCTCGTGAAAGCTGGACAATAATAAAGAGCAGCACGAGAAAGGTACTGATGTTTTTGAACTTTGGTGTTGGTGATTAGAAATAAATGCGTCCTCAATCTAATCAATCCTCAACTCTCACTGGCAGCTCAGATAATCAAATTGAAGCTCTCTTATTATGGACACATTATACAAAGAAAAAGTTCACTGGAAAGGAGTACATCAGAAACTGAAACATGTACAATAAAAACTTTCTATTCATTCCTGTTAGGTTTGTAATGGTATATAAAGGTTAGTTCTGCTTTTTGTGGTTTTCTGATTGTGTATCAGAATGTAGAGGAATCTCATGATTTAGTGGGTGATAAATTCTAGACTCATCTAATATTTTTTCAATGGAAAATAACTGTATTCTACTGGAAAAAAGTGGTATGTAATGAAAACCATTAAGCCATTTTGTGTTAACAGTAGTTCTAGTGTTAAGGAGTTTTCCTGATGGTTTTTATTATTCTCTCAGCTTTAGCAGAGTAGTTAATGTTAAATGATGGAGTAAATGAGCAGTAACAAGATGGATGGAAACAATCGAGGAATCATTAATAAGTTATTAAGAAGTGTTAAACCCAAGCTGAGTCTCTCATGTTTCCTTATTCCCTGTATAGTTCACAATTTAAGTTATGAAAATGGAACATTATTAGTGCACAGGTTTCAAATTACCAAATTATTTGTTAGACATTTTATACACTGTTAGAGTGCAGGAGTCAGGGTTATTTCCATTATTGTTCACTTTGTAGGGCGTAAGGAAACATTTCAATTACAGCTACATTTGGGGAAAGGACTTTACAATAATGTCAGTTTGGTACTAATATAAAACTGGAAATCACATAGAGGCGCTAATTGAAATTAGGATTGTCACTGTGGGGATAATATTATAAGAAAAAAGAACTTAGAAAGTAAATGTTTCTGCATTAAACATTATTTAAATAATCTCATTATTATATGACAAAATATACAAAATATATTGAAAGTTTTTGTAGGCCTTTACTGGTCAATGCTGGCTTGGGTCCAAGAACATATTCTAAACAAGCTATTTCTTGGATTAAATGTTTATTGTGATTACAATTAATAATATTTAACTTAAATTTCATTATGTATTGTTAAGCAAAATTAAGTATAGTATGCATCTGTTGGAGATACTGGTATTTAAATATGTATAGGTTTGACTTACACCACCTATTAAAATGCATTCCATGGTCGTCTTCAAATGACCAAATGATGAACATTTTTATACAAAAACAAAGCAATAATTCTCTTATCACACCATATGGTGGATAAGTTATTGTAGAAAGATCTATATTTGAGAGCTAAACCTGAGTATTGGAGGAAAGCCATATTATGGATTTATGGCTTTGTTCTGCCCTTGTGGCAGAGTGATTGGACTGCACTGATCATTGGGGCATTGGGTCTGCAGCTGTTTTAGAGTATTAACCAGCCTGCTGCAGATGTTAGCTATTTATTTTTTTCTGTAAACATGGCCAGGGGCCAGCTGTTGTGGGATCCCTTGATGGTGGGGTGGCTGAAGCACTCAGTCATGGACGAGAAAACTCTCACACACCTTTTACAGCCTAGGACACAACTGACTAATCAAAAAGCTAATGTGATCTTATTTGATTATCAGTATATCTCCAGTTAAAGGTTCTTTTTGGTTCCTGAAATAAAGTCATGTCTCAGGCTGCAATTGAAGAAAATTTCTGCATATGGTAGTCTCTTTTGCCCATGTCAGAAACCCTAATCAAAGTAATTTCTTGAACTCCAATTCATGCAAATGCAAATGCAAAAAAAAAAAAAAAAAAAATCTGAATAAAAGGCTGAAAAAAATGTCACATTTTCACTGCATGGGACATTGTGGTGTATGTGCAAGGTTTCATCGTTTAAAAACATGTCCCAATTTTTTATTGATAGCTGAGTAACTCACTACTGGATCATTTACCTGAAAATAAAAGGTTTCTGATATGTAATAGTCAAAACAACTAAAATTAATAAAGCTACTAATGTTCACTACACTCACACATCTTCAGAGTGTGCTTCTATTTGAATACTGCTCAGAGCTTTAATAAGCTACTGTTTAAAAAATGACGCATTAACTCTGTAAATTTCTTTTCCACAGGGGACGGAT
This sequence comes from Crenuchus spilurus, assembly GCA_036984385.1. Taxonomy (NCBI): domain Eukaryota; kingdom Metazoa; phylum Chordata; class Actinopteri; order Characiformes; family Crenuchidae; genus Crenuchus; species Crenuchus spilurus. The sequence continues at coordinate 17,189 of BRDA01041368.1, forward strand.
TACTAAACAGTGTCTAGGGCTCTCTTGCCACCATAATTATATATATATATATATATATATATATATATATATATATATATATATATATATATATATATATATATAGTTATAATGCAGGGCTAATTTCATATTAATAAAACATTAATGTTCTTTATTTTCTTTTCCTCCCAGCACTTATTTTTCATGTTAATATATTAAGGGAAGAAGGGTGGGGGGAAGGGTGCACTTGAGACCAGGGGCCCATGATCTCTCTATGATGCACCACACACTTCAGCTTAAAGTTTAAATGATCTCAACAGATTTATTGAGAAATGTCAGATTTGACTCAAAAGCTGCACTCATGGACCATGGCTGTGGCTTTAATTGACTCAGCTGTTCAGGATTAATATTATCAGTAACAGATTTAGGCGTAAAGTTGCACCTGCCTCATTTAATTGCTGCTGCAACTCCTAACAGCTCCTGATTGCCAGCCTGGTCTTTCTAATTAAACCACCTTACAGTGGAGAGCGGCTTAGAGTGCAAACACTTGGGGCCTTATGGGAAGCTTCTTATGCTTATAATCGAGATAATTCCATCAAACCATGAGCCAAAACCAGCAGAAAGCTTATTGTCAGCCTTTGTCAGAGTCTTTTAACATTCAGTAGAAGAATAAAAAAATCAACTTAATAGTTTGGTGAAAGCTCAGATTTTCAGTCTTCCACTTAGCCCAAATGTAATTGATCACTAATACATTTTTAGTGTCTGAGGTTTACTTCTTTAGATTTTACATGGGAGCATTGAGGCTAATGTAGCTAATAAGCAGTGTATACCCCACCAACAGCACTAATTGCATGCCTAAATCATCAAAAACATTCATGAAATAGACTTACAGGAGTTTTGAGATGGCTTCTATTACTAGTAAGTAACATAAGTAAGTCTGTTTTACTTAACAACTGAGCATAGTCTGAGGCAAATATGTGATTATTTTGGCGTGCAGCTAGCAACATGCTAATTGGTATACATAAACTTCAATTACCTCATAGAAACAGGGGAAATGTAGCCTTTTATTCCAGACTTGCAATCTAGGCTCTTATAACTGAAGAATGACTCAGTCACTTTGCAATGTTTTCAGTGTAGTTACTGGATAATACTCCTTATAGTGTAAGTCCGAAGTACATGGTCCGAAAACTTAAAAAATAAAAAAACAATTACCCTGTTGTGTGTATAAATGTGTATATCTGTTTATAAATGTATGTGTGTATGCCCAGATATGGTTGGCATGGTCCTGGGTGATCCCCCTAGTGATTGATGTACTCCTCCAGGTGGATGGTTGCTTCCGGTTGAGAGTACACTGTGCATGACTGGTTGCTGCTTCTGGTCGGTGTGTGTGGTTGAGTGTGTGTAAATGGAATGTGTTGATTGTAAAGCGTCCTTGGGTATCAAGGAAGGCGCTATATAAGTGTAACATTAATAATAATAATAATAATAATAATAATAAAGCCAGGAGCTTAAGAGGTTAAAGAGAGAAATTTCACAATACAACACAATAATACAGTTAACATAAAATGTTAAATGTTGTTTAAAATGTGCTATTGTTTCCATGTATAGTATGTAAATGTAAGCCTAAGTAAATAATCACAGCTACTCAAACAGAACGCAAGATTGAAGGGGGTTTTCCATGCACGACATTTGTGAATTTCAAAAACGTGCAAGAAACACCTAAAAACACCAACATATCACAAAGAGTTTAATACTGGGACAAAGTGGAAAATTTTGAATATTGCTAAATACAATAAAGATGGAAAAAAGTTTTTGGTGACAATGTCACATGATGCTATTCCACCTGATCAATCCAAACCAAACACAGTGGCACAGGACTGTCTGGAAGAACAGACTCTTTCACCACATAGGGATTCATCCCTTCGATGCAGTGAACTCACACACACACACACACACACACACACACACACACACACACACACACACACAAGTGAGCAGGTTCAGTGGATCGAACCAGTGACCTTTTGGTTCCGAACCCACTTCTCTAACCTTTTCGCTAAATACTTTCCTTGGGGCAAGCAACATAAATTCAATACTACATGAAAAACAACAAAACCACACACAAATATACCATCTGCAACAGATAATGCTCATCCTGTTGAAATAAATACCAGCAAGTAAATACCAGATGTTTATGACTTATTGAATAGAAAATGAACAGAATCAAATTATATAGAAACTTTCAAATGTATAGCATGTGAACAATCATATTTATAAATGATAAAATACATCTAATAATCTTAAAGGCACAGTATGTAGTTTCCAGCGACATCTAGTGGTTTAGTTTCCATATTGCAACCAACTGAAGACTTTTTTTTTTTTGCTAGCCTCGTTTGTCCTTTTCGAACTACTGTAGAAACATGGCGATGCAACATGGCGGCCTCAGTCGGTGTTCGACCCGCAACCAATGTAGATATAAACAGCTTATTCTAAGGTAAAATAATCAAACGACTTATTAGTTTATAATGATTAG
>BRDA01041372.1:0-11866 GCA_036984385.1 Crenuchus spilurus
ATAAAATATTAGATGTTGGCACCTCCACATCATTGCATTCAGTTTTTATTCACAATTTGTTTAGTGTCCCAACTTTTTTGGAATCCGGTATTTATTGAGGAAAATTATCCAATATCACATATTTGTGAGTGGCAAAAGTATGTGAACCTCTAGGATTAGCAGTTAATTTGAAGTTGAAATCAGAGTCAGGTGTTTTCAATCAATGTGATGACAAACAGGTGTAAGTGGGGATCCTGTTTTTTTTAAAGAACAGGGCTTTATCATAGTCTGTACTTCACAACACATGTTTGTGGAAATGTATAATGGCACAAATAAAGGAGATTTCTAAGGACCTCAGAAAAAGACTTTTTGATGCTCATCAGGTTGGAAAAAGTTATAAAACCATCTCTAAAGAGTTTGGACTTCACCAATCCACAGTCAGACAAATGGAAGAAATTCAAGACCATTGTTACCCTCCCCAGGAATGGTCAACCAACAAAGCTCACTCCACGAGCAAGGCATGTAATAGTCAGCGAGGTCACAAAGGACCCCAGGGTAACTTCTGAGCAACTGAAGGCTTCTCTCACATTGGCTAATGTTAATGTTCATGAGTCCACCATCAGGAGAACCCTGAACAACAGTGGTGTGCATGGCAGGGTTGTAAGGAGAAAGCCACTGCTTTCCAAAAAGAATGTTGCTGCTTGTTTGCAGTTTGCTGAAGATCACATGGACAAGCCAGAAGACTATTGGAAGAATGTTTTGTGGATGGATGAGACCAAAATAGAACTTTTTGGTTTAAATAAAAATCATTATGCTTGGAGAAATGAAAAGACTGCATTCCAGCATAAGAACCTTATCCCATCTGTGAAACTTGGTGGTAATATCATGGTTTGGGCCACTCACAAATAAATAATATTGAATAATTTTCCTCAATAAGTAAATGACAAACTATAATATTTTTGTCTCATTTGTTTAACTGGGTTTCTCTTTATCTACTTTTAGGACTTGAGTAAAAATCTGATGTGGAGCTCAAAATATCTCTATTTGCACTGATATTTCATCAGAAGTGTAAGTAGGATGTGGCCTCATTCCCAATAATAATTTTAAGAGGTGCATAAGACTTTCACTTACTAATGATGAAGAGCATTGAAATCATTATCAGGTTGATACATACTAACAGTGACCTCCAAATTCCTTAGGTTTCAATCTCATTGTTCATCTATGTTCGATCAGCAATGACCTGTGGTGACCCCATCTTGAAATGTACTGAATTGAAATGATCTTCTGCTACCATTTTGATTCCACCAGATACCACAGGAAAACTTCAGAGTCCATGACTTGGTGGGTTAAAGCTGTTACAGCATATTAGCCAGATTAGTTTTAAAGCTAGAGCTGACTGATGTATGTGAATAAGGGGCTTTATTTGGCTTGTAAATTATGGTCAGTGCATAGAAATATTTATTTTGAGTTCAGTAAGGCACTGGTTAGTTTGGGATGAAGCAAAACCACAACAGACACAAAACATCTGAATAGTTCAGTGAAATATTTTTACTGTTTTTCATGTTGTGTGATCTGTAAGTCATATTGATCTATAAGCTAGCCTTTCAGTACATTTACTGCGGAGCTACAGATCAGGCAGAATCAAGGAAAGCTGCAAGGAACCACTGCTAGAGGTTTCAATTAAGTGTTTGGATGCATATTCATATGGACACTGAATTTCAGTGTGTGATGAAGAGTGGGTTTGAAAATCAAGTTAATTCCAAGTAGATTAACATCAGTTCAAAGCGTGTTTGTATTTTGATGGTGTAGAGGTCGTCCCACTCCAGCACCCAGAGCTATGCCTCTAACTCCCTACACCTGGAGAGGATTAGAGATGTAGCTCCTGGAGACACTTAAAAGGTCTCTGAATCACACATGAGTAGAGAGGATACTCTGAAGTAGGCCAGAAAAGTCTGAGCTGATGTAAGGGGGTGAACTGGGCTGAGTTTCATGGAATCTTGAAAAGGCCTACATAGATTTAAGTACTTACATTTAGGTGTTAGGCTTATGATGAGTTGAGTGATTGGTGATCAGGTTATTTGTTCCATAATATATAAGTAAACCAGTGTTTAGGTTGCTCAGACTGCTGTCTGTGTGTTGCCTTTTTTTGTTCCATGTGGCCACGCCTCCCACAAGGGGCATGTCACAGTATCCAGTTTATTAACTTTACACTGCAGTTATGTAATTAATTCCACATTTAATTGTAATGATTTACATTTACATTCTGAATTGACAGGTTTGAACCGATAATTTGTTGCAGAAGGACAACCATCTGAAATCATGGATAATGTTAGGAAAGACAACTACAAAACCACAACAAATTAATGTTACAAACTAATATGCAATGTGTTGAAAGTTTAGAATCTACATTCTCAACCCAATTAATATAAAACTGTGACATCAATTTGTTGATTGTTGAGTGCAGCTGCTAACTACTACTAACTACTAATACTGCAGAGATACTGTTCTGCTTTGTTGCCGGTTAAAATAATATGATTATTGCTTTTGTTTGTTAAAGCAAATTGTAAGGGGTAAAATATTACAATATGTTATGCAATCACAATATATGGCAGTGTAACTGCAGTACTGTTATTTGTCCATGTCGTGCAGTCTGATATATCTATAGGATGCTTTAGTGGTCATTGTATTTCCCCAGTTCACAAAAAGGTTCTGCGAAATTGTTTTCAGGTCATTTCATCTGTCATTCAATCATTCATACAAAGACCAGCTTTTTCCATTCTCCCTCTCTCTCTCTCTCTCTCTCTCTCTCTCTCTCTCTCTTAAGACCAGCATTGAGAAAAGTGTACAACAGCTTTCAAACCTCCACCATCACACTAATCGGCACTCAGGAGAGATGACAGGGGGGAGTGTGATTCGGAGCTAATCTCAGGGCTAGGGTGGAAGCTAGCTGTAGAATTATTTTGCCCTCTGGGCAGGTTTGGCTGGTGGTCTTTTCCCTTTCTGTCTACAGATGTATTCTTTGGGGACCTGCAGATAGGCTTCTTTCTCTCCTTTATGCCCAGTGGATACTTTACAACATTTTTCATCCAAATCACCATTTATATGACTGTATATAAGGTCAACTATTCAAAGTTTTTGATAAGAAGAAACTGAGACAGATTTTCTGCAAGAGTTTTTAAGTCCATGACATTAATGTTTTTAATAATACTGTTAATTTTTAAAGCTAATAGAATTTAGAAGATGCAGATGGTCAGTAAATAATGAAAATCATGAAAATGTCATTAAAAAAGACTGTATGCATTAAATAATGTCAGAGATACATGTATGAGACTACAAATTGTGCTTAAAAATAAACAGAACACACTTCTTAGAAGTCAGTAAACATGAATGCAAAAGACAGAAGCAATCAATAAACATTTCAAAACTGGCCTTTAATATTTCTGCAATTTTCATATTCCACCTTAAATGGCACAGCAGATACATTCATCCTCCTACAAGTTTTCCATTCCATCTTAAATAGTGTAGCAGCTACATTCTGGCACTTGGTTCAACTAAGAAGTTAACTTCAGCTTCACGTCGGGTGATTTTAAAGATTTTATAGACATTTTTTATTTAAAACAGCTCTGTGAATACTAATCACTGCCTGATATCACTGGCTGCTTATTATTATTTTTGTGTGTGTTTGACTTGCATCAGTATGGAATGGTTATAAATTAGACATGGTTATAAGATTTATAGAGGCTAAATGTGATTTTTACAGTGTTGTTTCACTTGAATGTGTAAGTGAAGACAATGGTGGGGAGTTGACTCCCAAAGAATCAATTCTTCAACTGGAGAGTCAATGTGAACTCTCACATACCCCTACTGTATGATGCCAGAGCTTAATTCTCATTGACTAGAATCTCTGTGGAACTCTTGGAAGAGGGGTGGGGTCAGCACGAATATACTCTCAAATCACCCGTTCTGTTTAGGGCTGTTTGGAGAGGCTGCGAAAGGGGGTTGTTATGCTTAAATCTTTTGGAATTTTAAACAATTTTCATAAACACTCCCAGTTGTCAGTATTAACGTGTGGACATAGGGTACAATACACTCTTGTACACATTTAATTTATACTGGATTCTTAGATCTGGAGTATTGTGTGCATGTGCTTATAATTATTGACAAGAAGTAAATACAACAATCCAGTAACCACACCACTAGTCCAGCTGAAACACTGTGAAACACATATACAGCACTGTGTACAAAATCTCCAGCTTCTACTCTTCTTTCTACACACTCAAGCCTGATAACCTTGTTTTTCCTGCTCAAACTTTTATAAACATCACCTTGTCTAGCTTTTGGCAATTCAGCTTCAATCCACGAGGTAGTAGTTTCAGAATGTCTGTTATTAGTCCACTACAGAAAGACTTCAGCAAAGATCAGTCCTGCTACAACAGTCCTGACACAGACAACAAACACAACATGGCCATGAACATGCTTTAGTGAGCAGACAGTTAAACCACTAAAAAAGCCATTGTTTACAGTTTATCCCAAAGCACGTAAGGTGTTTACTGAACAGTTTTCAAAAGATAACTCTACAGAGAACACTATTCTGAAGTTGTTATAGGATATAAACAATGCATTATTTATTTAAGAGGTTTTAGCTATTTTACTATTCTATACATGTAAATATAGAATTACATAATTATACAAGACATGATTATCAACAGGTTTGAGACTCTATTTCTGTTTATGTGTTTAATTGTCAAAACATCTGCATTTTTTTCACAAAGCAGCAACAAACTTCAAGTCACAAAAATTCAGAATCTGCATTTTCAACATTCTTTTGCTTACTTCAGTGAGCTAAGTGTCAAAAATGATTCATATAAAATAAACTTTGTCCTCCATAATTTCCATTACAAATATGCAAACCCACACCCAATCGTAATTAAGAATTTTAGGAAAATGACTTTATATAAGCAGTTGCTTCCAACCTGCATGATCCCAAATGAATTAGTATGTATTTAGTGTGTAATTAGTAATGGTTTGCTCAGTGAGTAAGTGCAATGTGATTACTTATGGATCACCTGCTTTAACAGTTTATTTAGACTTTCATGAAATAACATAATTCAGATCTGTGTATCTGTAAATACACAGAATATTCAGATATTTAGTTAATCTGCACTGTACTTGTTTTGCTTCACTTGGTTAGATGTACTTGATGTAAGACTGTAATACAATTTTTTACTTTTCCATAAAGCTCTGCTGTGCTTACACTGTACTCATGTCAGCATGTCACCTACTACCACCACCATTACAGTGTCACTGTAGAATATCCACTAACCAGATAATACCTGCTCTATGGTGGTCCTGTTCATCGAAGAAAATTGCAAAAAGAGGGTAAAAAGTATACAGAGAAACAGATGGACTACTATGTGTACCTAATGAAGTGGCCAGTGAGTGCAATCATATTGCATATGACTGTATTATAATAATGGACAATTTTTTCAATTTCTCCCTTTATAAGTAGATGCTAGATTGCAGTAGACTACACCCATATTGTATTCCTGGGTATTATTGTTATGATGTCCTTATTCTGATAGGATTCTAAATTAATGGTGATGTGTTGTCTCTGTAACTGTACACCGATTAGATGAGTGTTTTGAAGGGCTGCCTGTGGAGATAAATTGGCAGTGGAAGATGGTGGTATTTCTGAAATACTTAAACAAGTATGAAACAGCTGGATATCTGGTACAGATAATCAGCTTCCTGATCTGAAATTTTCTTTTTTAGAGGTCAGTTGTTGTTGTTGTTTGTTTGTTTGTTTGCTCTGCATTAAGAGAGAGTTTAAAAGTGTCATGAACATATCAAATGACTCTGATGGCATTAAACAACCCAGAGCAGGAAAACAAACACAGAAATGTTCTGAACCATTTATTTACACACACAAAGATTTTTGTGGTTTTTTACAGTTTCTGCCAGAAAATGCATGCACACCACTGTATGACTGTTAGTAGAGGTACTCATGAACGTTTCATAAGCTGTATAAATGTGAAAATAGTCCTAAATCATATATCTGAAATATAGAAATATTGTTTTGGGGTTCCAGAAAAATGTAAAATATCAATTGAACAGAATGATTCTAGACATTGCTCTATTGATTTTCCTAAAATTTATTTTGTTTTACAGCGTACTATTGTAGTAAAATCGTCTATGTAGGACTAAGTCATATGGATTTGGGATTAAATCAGGAGTGGAAAGTCAATTATTCCCAAAAGTGGCCTTTAAACATTATGGTTTAATCCTAATCTCTTTCTGTGGCCTGTTATAAAAAATATGCTTAAGAACAGATCATCACATAAGAAGCAACTATTCCTAAACCAGACAGCAAAATCTGCATACTACTGAAACATCGTCTCTGAACACAAATGTGTTTTTTAATGACTTCATGCATAAATGCTTTCTGTCATACACTTACAGAAATATTTAACGCTTTTTGTAACATTTATGTAATTTCATTACATGACAAATTGCCATTTACTTTTTTAAAAATAATTTTAACACAAACCTATTAAATAGACCTTACGTGATGTATATTCATTTGTATAATAAAGCTTAATCCTCAGATTTATGCATTTGGTATTAATAAAGTATAATTACTTTAAATATTAACGAGTATATAAAAGTAATTATATATAATATAAAAAGTCATTTTAAAAAGAGTATATAAAAGTAATTTGTTTGAATTGCATAATATGTTACCTATACAAAATAATTACATACATTTTAAGTAACAGAATCTTGTTTGTTTTACTACTTTGATTATTTAAACGATTTTAGTATGTATTAAGTAATTGCATTCAGTAAATGTTATAATTGATTATATTATGTAGATAATTAATTTTAATGCATACATATTAAAAATACCAGTTTTTAAATAAAATCTAATAGGTTTAAATGCATAAAAATTAACTCTGCCTTGAATCATTTCTGTGAGTGTAGCTTCAGTTGCTTCTGTTACAACAATAAATTAATGAATGAATGTTACACTTATACAGAACGTTTCTCAAACCCAAGGACCCTTTAAAATTAACACACTTCATTTACACACTTAGAACTCTACCACACACACTGGCGCATAGTGTACTCTCAACCAGAAATGGGCATACCCACATATCTGGGCATACACACATACCTTCATACACACAGACATACAAACTGGAGTCCCCAATGAAAACCCATGCAGGCACTAGAGAACATGGAAACATGGAGGTGAACAGGTTAACCACTAAGTCACCATGTTGCCCATATGGATAGTCTCATATTAAACATTTGAATATCATGAAAAAGCCTTTTAATTAAAAGGTAAAAAGGTATGTTATATACAAAAAGGTATACATTATATTCATTGAGCAACAGTCAAGTTCTTTTTCAGGAAACCCACGCAGACACAGAGAGGACATGGAAACTCCACTCAGATGGGGACTTTAACTAGGTTGACCAGATCTGAAGTGATGAAAAAGAGGACACCTTAGCGGGGGGTTGGAGCGTGTAATGTAGTACATGTTCAAATACATTTTTTTGGTGCAAAAACACTAATTTGGTGCAAAAACACTTGAACACTAATTTTATTATTATTAATTATTAATAAATATTGTTCAAATTATGATATTTATTTTATTAATAATTACTAGTTACTATTAATAATATATTAATAATATAGTAATAATAACTATTAAACGTTATTATGAATAATAAAATAATAAAAATTAATATTAATCATTAATAAAATATTAATACATTATTACATATTATTTATAAATAAGAAACTGTTAAAAGAATGTAGCATAAAATGATCACCCAATCCTTTTCAGTCAACTTCACTTAGCTCATTATCACCAGTGTTCCACATATGTTTGGACTGTATGGTCAATAGACTTCATTTACACAGAATTATACCTCATTTTTGAGTAAAAATAAGCAGAAATTCTGAATTATTTTGAAAATAGTTACACTTAGAGGCATGTAAATAGATGGCTTATCACAGACTGGTAGACACACGCACACAGACACACACTCAAATGTAAATATTAATGAATTTTAATATGAAACCGCTGATATTAAAATACGTCTAGCTGACACAGTGACACAGGCAGAACAAACGCTCAACACGTTAACAGCTTACAGGTGAAAATGAACTGCCAGCCAAATTGCAGTCCAGACTCCATTTGAGGGAGTGACAGCGGTGACAGCCAATCATACGCTATCAAGAAGTGGCAGAGCCAATCGATGAGCTTGTGGCAGGCTAAAGGGAAACCGGCTTGGATTTCAGCTGGGTCTCCATTTAATATAGCGTAACATCTCACTCAAGTGAACCAAATGGAATAGGGGAAGGGCAAGACTAGTTTGTGAACAAAAAGCTTCTTTAGCATAACAAAATCCAGGACATTTGTGAAATTCCGCCTGGACATGTGTTTTAAGTCTCAAAAAAGAGTAAAAGAGGACGTCTGGTCACCCTACTTTAACCCAAGACCTCAACACTGAGAGGCGAATGTGCTAACCACCAAGCCACCATGTTGCCCAAATAAATCATCATCATCGTCAACAGCTTCATTGTTGTAGCATTAGGTTAAATCAGGTTTCTACCAGCGTTCTGTACCATACTCAATGTAGCATTGTATATATTTTGGAACGCATTTGTAGGTGGTGTTTAGACAGAGCAACATTTCAGTTTAAATTTCAGACAATGGAGTGATTCATTTCGCATTATATTTTGTCCTCAGATATTTATGGATATTGTTGCAAAAATCATAAGCTCTCAACCTGAAAAAGAGTTCACAGGCAGAAATGAACCCTTCATGGACAGAAAATAGTATACTTCCCACTTCCTATAAGATCCATCCAATGAATTTTCTGAAGGAAGTGGATAGATTCTCTTTTCCATCATGAATAGACTTTAAATAAGCAATAATAATAGTAAAATAGCTCTCAAAATGCTGTGCAAAGAATTGATAAGAGAGAAAGTTTGAGAAAAGCGAGCGAGATGGGGGCTTTGTGGCAAGTGCACAGAGGACATTATAGTGAAGGCCCAGTTTTCACAGATAATGGTCCAGCAAAAGCGTTCTGTCTCTGAGGAAGGCGGACTGCAGAATTAGGGGCTGAAAGGTATTTCAGAGGTGAATGCTGCACTTTTTGCTTTTCAAACCAAGAGCTGTCATTAAAGAAGTCAAACTGAAGCGGCAGGAAATAATCCCATTCGCCTCGTAATACCATCTAACTGCAGGATATAATAACACCATAGAAGCCTTAAAACTCTGTGAAGCAACAGTTTCTTAATAAAGAATATTTATATAACTGTTAGACAACTAGAAGCTTATACAAACACAAATTTAAATCAAGCATTGACTCTTGGTGTCATACATCTGCCTCAGTTTATGTATATTTAAATATGGCTCAACATTTTTATGGATCTAAAATTTATGTTGAACATTAATGTTCAATTTTTTACATTTCTACATTAAATCAACAATTAAATCAATTAGTCAATTAAATTATTGTAATCAAATCAAGAACCTTACTGACATAGACTTTTTTTTACCATGACGCTCAAAAGAAGCAGGTGTTATAATGTCCATGGCACAAGTAATGGTAAAATAGTGGTAAATCTATAAAAAAAGTAAATTTTCTTTGGGAACTAATTTACCTTAAAACATCCTGCATGTACCTCTCCACCTTGATTTCAAAAAGACATTTTAGACCAAGTTCTTCTCAAAATTATTGTAAAGCAATACATCAAACAAAGGCCATAGTGTGAAGGAAGTAGCTGAATTTACAGGTGTATTGAAGCTTATAGTCATACAGGTCTACCAGGAATAGAAAAAAATATCAGCCTACAGGAAATTCTCCACAGAATTGTGACCAAAAGGTAGAACTGATGGACAGGGATCGCTGGCAGGTTTCCTGGCAAGAATTGCTTCTAGAAGTCAAAGTAAGTCCTTCACAATCAATTTCTGAAAGTCACTCCACAGGTTCCAGTAGACTGGTTTTTTTTTGCAATCTGTGAATTCTGTTTTACACCCTGCATGTATTTGTAGCCTGATCATCTGCAGGAGACTTATCTTACTAACACCTTAAAAGATAAATAAATAAAATATTTCTACATAAGATTTGAAAATAATCTGTTTTCGTGTATGTACTTTGTAGATACAAAATAAAAAGTTCACTTTTGATTTCAGATAGACTTCAATAATAGGTTGATCAGTGTGTTTTAGCATGGAAGTGTAATTATACCATGAAAAAATTCAACTCAATTGATTTAATAATGAATGTTTATCAGTGAATGATAACCTCTGATCTAATGCAGAATGCTTCAGTTTATCCTTTCAATGTAGTCCTTACTGATGTCTGGGCTGCTGTGTTTTTCCCAAACTTGTGATATGTGTTAGTCTATGTTTGGTGTAATTAATGGCCTTTAACAAAGAAATGCATTTTGTTTTAGAATGCATGCATAGTAGGAGACAGTACAGTGAATATGCACCATATTTAAACATATTGAAATGTTGGGCCAGTGGAAAGCTACCATTTATCATACCTCTGAAGCCGCCACACTTTTCTACACACCACAAATCACTGATTTACACTTTGATTGTGGGGGTTGGTGATGGTAGTGAGAGGAATGTGGGGCTTACAGATATCAGAACCAGGTTTGCGGAATGATAACTAAAAACAGAAATTATCTGTATACAAACATAATCAACAATAACTGAACAATAAAATAGATGAGTATATAGAGACTGTCACAGGATTCATTAGAAAATGCTTAGAGGGTGTTTTGCCAACAGTGTTTACCCCAATCAGAAGCTATGGCTGAACTGTGAAGTCTGAATAGCTCTGAACACACGCAACGCTGCTATTAAATCAAGGAACATGAAAGAGTTTAAAATGACCCAAAATGCTCTCTGTAAGACCATAAAGACAACAAAGCTCAAGTACAGAGCTAAACTAAACACATTTTATGCTCATTTCGAGGTTCATCATGCTATGTCCCCAGTAAGTGCACCCGCTACCAGTAAGTCAAACCCCCCTTTGTTTCCGTGGCTGACATGTGTAGAGCATTCCAGCGCGTGAACACATGCCACACAGCTGAACTGGATGCCATTACCGGTCACGTCCTCATAACATGTACACATCAGCAAGCAGGTGTGTTCACAAACATCTTCAACCTCTACCTCTCTCCCTCTCAGTAGTGCCTGCGTCATTCCTGATGCTGATTCCTGAACCAATCCAACGATGACCCAATGGCCCTGACGCTACACACTGCCTTCTCTCACCTGGAAAAAGAGGACACATATGTAAGATTGCTTTTTGTGGACTATAGCTTCACCTTCAACACCATCGTCCCCTCAAGGCTTAACATTAAGCTTTGAGATATCGGTCTGAACAGCTCCCTGACTTGAGCTCCCTGGCAACGGGTCGACGCCAGGTGGTCAAGACAGACAAGATCACCTCATCCACACTGACCAATAACTCAATAACTGTACAGCCAGACACAGCTCCAACGTCATCATCAAATTTGCAGATGATACAATAATCGTGGACCTGATCTTCAACAATGAGGAGGCCTACAGAGAAGAGGTTCGCTACCTGACACACTAGTGCCAGAAGAAAATCCTCTCTCAATGTCAACAAGACCAAGGAGCTGATAGTGGATTTCAGGAAGTGAGAGAGCTGCACACCCCCATCACCATCAATGGAGCCAAAGTGGAAAGAGCAGCAGCTTCAAGTTCCTGGTTGTTCACATCACAGAGGGTCTGACATTTACATTACATTACATTGCATTTAGCGGACGCTTTTATCCAAAGCGACTTACAATAGTGGGAAAGTACAGATGCAAAAAAATAATACTAGA
>BRDA01041379.1:0-10985 GCA_036984385.1 Crenuchus spilurus
CATCCTCTATAAACACTCTGTACACTAGAACAGGAGATATTAGTCCATAAACATCCTCTATAAACACTCTGTACACTAGAACAGGAGATATTAGTTTATAAACAATCAATAAAGACTATACTGTACCATAACAGAATATATCTGTAACCCTTTTTGTAAAAGAAAAAAGTTTTGATCTAGATTAGAGAAATGTGTTATAGTGCTTAATGCTACCTCAAAGCACATAATCACTATGTTCCTGCTTCCCATGATGCCTTGCGCACAATAGTTCAATCAAGACTACTGTTTAAAGACCTGCTTTAAGTAAGCCTACCCTGTTTTTTGTGGAAACTGTTAAATTAAAGCATATAATTACCACCCAGCACTAATTGAAAAACTGTTATGTTCAAATAATTAAATATTATTTTTAAATTATTAAAACTGCTCGTCAAAATATTCCAGCAAATTATAACTGGAGAAGGATGAAGCTCACTTACAATATACTTTACAACTTTGGGAACATCCTGAAGCAGGTGGCAGGCAGTCCATTGTCATGGAATGGACATTGACCATTTGGCATCCAGCTACAAAGTTACAAATTTCGTTTGTCCTCCACGTCACACTTACAACTTTCCGTGAATGTAGCGGAAAAACACCGAAATGTGTTTGCACGGCAATTTAATAAGATGTGAAGTGTGTTAATGAAGGAGTGGAGGAAAGCTGTGGTGCTTTCTGCAGCTGGATCAGGCTCAGTGGACTCCAAATGGCTCACACCTGACCCGTCAGCACTATATTACCACAATTAGCCTGCTGATGCTGGCAAAATACTGCCATTTAAAGTACCTTTTCATGAAAGGATGGAGGAAAAAAGCTGACATTTCGCACGGTGACTTTCAAACAGTTTTCCGCAAAAGCTCAAGGACCACAGCCAACCTTGGAAATAGCATTCCACACAATCATCTACCGCAGGCAGAAATGTCAGACACGGTAAATACACCGGAGAGCACTGGAGAGGGAATCCGCTGGCACGAAATAAAAATACGGAAAAAAAGGAGAAACACAGACTGGCATTCTTTAAAAAGCACTGAAGCAGCAGTTCCTCACACAGACGTGGCGCTATCTCAAAGCGGCTGAATCTTTCCCATCTTTCCACACTTATATCCAGCCAACTTCACTCAAATCCTCTTGAAGAGTGTCTGTGAACTCGTCAGACGTGCCAGGAAATTAGCACTGAATTTTCCTAACACATGCAATTAAGCTCACCTACCTGTGAATGTGCTGTAATCAATAAGTGACGGAATATTAGATGTCTAAAGACAATGCCACCTCATAAAATTAGAAAATGGTGAAAAAGTTCATTTTTGATCAAAATTACATTCAATAATGTAATAATTATGTTTTAATGGCAAATCAGAAATCCAGAACCTCACATTATGAGGTTTCATTTCAGTAAATTAATATTCAAACAGTATCAACATTAAACCAAAAAAGACTTAACCGTCTGGAATCCGCGCTTCCGCCGGGAGCATATTACTGAAATTCCTAATTTTATCCTAGAAACAAAACTAAACATATCCCTGGAAAACTTAAAGGGTCTATTTTTTCAAATATGTATAGGGTGAATCAAAATATATTTGAGATATTTGTGAGAAGAGTTTAAATAAGCGAGGACACATTTTTCAGCGCGAGTCAGAGAGCCGTGCTTTGTTTTCCACCCACTCGCGTGATCTGTCCTTCATATTATAATGACATGATAATTCCGGACATTTCATTGGTGCATTAGCGGCCGTGGAATGTGTGAAAACAAACAGAGCTACACCTGAACATACAGCTATCACCTCTCATCTTTCTCATGAATATTCAGTGTAGGGTTAGTGGCTGAGGAAAACGGAGTGTCACCTCACATTAGTTAAGCTTTAGAAATAAAACCACATACAATGTCTAAAAACTGTAATGAGCAGTGTGTAGCCAACACCTCTATTTATTCAGTTCTGAGCTCAAAAGTCTTGGCTAGAAATGTTTAGAGTGTTTTTTCACAATATATCAGCACATCTGAAAACAGGTTTTTGTAAAGTCTAAGTTTAGAGCAGATTTAATCAGAATTTAGATTTATGACACTCTTACTGTTCTGACTCTGTTGTTGCTGAGTTTGTGTCAAATCCTTTGCCTATGATGATGCTACAACGGACTGGTGTGCTCACTTATTTATACATGCCCTATATGCATTAGTCTAACCAATGTCATTTGAGACTTGGTGTGTATATTAGCATATCTCCGCCCACTTTGCTCTGCATTAGGACAGCTTTGATTGCTGATGTTGACTCACAATAAACAACAGCTGCTCAGAAGCGATCTGCTTGGCATATTAACCAAAAAAATTTGATGCACAAATTCACATTTTATATTTTTTTCAGGCGCACTGACATCATCACCTCACAGCTACACATGACATCTCATAAATATTCCATAGATAATGCCCTGCATTCTAATATCAGCGTTAAAATTAAGCCTAATCAGGGAAATATCTCCAAATCCAGAGGTTTCACATCAGCCTCTGGTTAGTGATGGATCTCCCTTCGTCCCTCATTCACACACTCTGCTGCACAGATGGAGGAGGGATGTGGACAGCTCACTGAGAGATGGAGAAAACACACATCCGTCTTCATCAGGAGGGGTGACAGACGTGTATGAGGTGTGTTTCATATTTGCAGCTCGTGCGGCTGGCCCGGTGTGCACCTGCGGCTGGCCTGCGCAGGACCCAGCGAGCAGGGCACACACAGCTGCCCAGCACCGCCTGTCTGTCTGCATACAGCACCTAATGGAGACTGACACAGGCTGTGTGTGTAGCCTGACACACACACACACACACACTCACAACAGAAGAGAAGAACTGAGAAAGTTACCACTGTGTGTGTGTGTGTGTGTGTGTGTGTGAGAGAGAGAGAGAATGTGTATTTAGCTCTTTGTGGGGACCAAATGTCCTCATAATGATAGGAATACAGGTACAATCTGTAAAATTGGCAACACTCTGCAGGTCCTCATGAGTAACCATGTTCAACACAAACTCAGCACAGAATTTAGGGTTAAGTTTAAGGTTAAGTTTAGGGTTAGGCTTAATATAAAGTTTCTTAGCTTAGGTTTATGGTCAGATTCAAGATTAAGTTAATGAGGTTAGGTTTAGGATTAAGTGAGTGAGGTTAGGTTTAGAATTAGGTTCATGATTAAGTTACTGAGGTTAGGTTTAGGCTTAGGAATGAAGATAACTATGGTTAGGTTTAAGATTAGGAAACAGTTTTAAATTTAGTTTAACGTGGCTAATGTGGTTGTTAAGTTGTGGTTACTGAGGTTAAAATCAATTAGGTTTGTGAGGTTAAGATTAAGATTAGGTTTTTGAGATTAAGATTAGGGTTAGGTTAGTGAGGTTAAGATTAGTGTTAGGTTAGTGAGGTTAAATTTAGGATTAGGTTTGTGAGGTTAAGATTAAGCTTAGTTTAGTGAGGTTAAGATTAGGATTAGGTTTGTGAGGTTAAGATTAGGCTTAGTTTAGTGAGGTTAAGATTAGGATTAGGTTTGTGAGGTTAAGATTAGGTTTGTGAGGTTAGTATTAGTATTAGGTTTGTGAGATTAAGATTAGGATTATGTTACTGAGGTTAGGGTTAGGTTATTGAGATTTAGATTAGGGTTAGATTACTGAAGTAAAGATTACGAATAGGTGAGATTAAGATTATGGTTAGGTTTGTGAGATAAAGATTAGGGTTAGGTTTGTGAGATAAAGATTAGGGTTAGGTTTAAAGTGTAACACTAATACTCAGCTATAGTATTACGCAACCAATCAAATGTCCAAACGGAATAGCATAGCAAAGCCTGAACTGTGTGTGTAGTTAGTTTGGAAGAGTTTAAACATAAGTGTTGAAATAAAGGCATCAAAAAAGGTTTTCTGGAGTCATTTTCACATTCAGAGCCGTTAAGAACCTTAATTTATGTGTAGGCGTGTCCAAACCTTTGACTTGTACTGCAGTTGTACTTCCATATATGTGTGAGTGGGAAGCTGAGGACTGAGAGTCAGCTTCCCTTCATGTCCAGCCCAGGTGAACAGAGATGCTCAGGTAACATCGCCCAAAGGCCTGTTCAGTAAGAGAACTTCAGAGGTTTAAGAGTCATCTCTGGCTCAATAGAAAGTTTGCAAACCTATGATGACTCTTTCTTCTAGCTTAAGCCCAGCTCACACTACAGGATTTAAAAATCCTTACCCATGTTAAAAATGTGAGACACTTCACACAATGACACTGTTCACCGATTTTACCATCCTTGATCGTTGTTAGTCATAAACGTGCCCATACTCCACCATCTTTTCTGAATGCAACACCACACACTTTAAGAGTAACCAACAGCCCCGAGCCTCAAAACTTCATGCCAACTGTTATATTGCACAAGCAGATGGGCTTTTCTCGCGAACTAGATGTAAACAAACATGGCGGACGACAGCGAAACCATTCCAATGCTAATTCTTGTTCTTTTCAGTCTGGAGGAAAGAAGATAAGGCTTGCATATGCAAAAGGAAGTCATGTATACATCTGCCGTGCAAATTCATACGTTCATCGATACATAATAAGTCGGGGACTAGATAACAGACAATACCATCTACAGAACATCAACATTCATCTACCAAGACCACTACGAGTGCATGCAGTCAAGTCAGAGTCACAAACAGGTGTAGAAACAGGCAGAGTTGGTAAAAGAGAGTGATCTGAAGGAAAGGTAGAGTAATGGAACTGAAGAGTAGATGTGCATTCATTCATTTAGAAAGCTGGAGCAGCTCGATGGCGGGCTTAGAAAAGAACAATAAGTACGAACAGATGAACTGTGGGTGGATCACTGGAAACAAGGGAGGTGCTAGAAAGACGAGGAATTTGAAGAAACAAATTGGAGAAGAGATGAAAACGGTGGAGAAGAAGAGAGCAGGTGACGGTGGGTCGTGGTGAAGAGGCGTGGAGGGAAGGTGGGATGGGACAAACCTGCCAAAGGAGAGTGTGAAGGAAGTAGTGTCTCAGATTCTCTCACACTGGCCCAAACCAAGCAAGAGAGAAACAACAGAGACACGACCGAGAGGTCAACGTCCGGCAGGCCACGACAACTTCCACGTCCAGGTTCTAGGTCAACTTTCTTTATAAAGCACATTTAAAGACAACACGAGCTCAGCAAAGTGCTGTACATCATATCATCAAATAAAATACTGTATATATAACCTACACTCTTAAAGATGGTTCTCCAAGGGTTCTGTACTGAAGGAAATGGTTGTATGCAGAACCATGAACACCCAAAGAACCCTTAGATTGATGACACGTGTTGCAGATGGTTCTAGGTACACTTAAAAAAAATGGTTCTTCAAGGGTTCTATATAGAACCGTGAAAACACAAAGAACCCAAAGCGTTCTTCACACTGATGAGGAATGTGCTTTAGATGGTTCTATATAGAAGCCTTTCGAAAATGGTTCTATATAGAATTCAAAAGGTTCCTCTATTATTACAAGCTTGACGTTGTAACTACAGCAGAACCCTTTTAGGGCTATATAGAACCATTTTCATTCTTCTACAGCACATTCTTCATCAGTCTAAAGAACCCTTTCATATCTATACAGAACTATTTACGTAACCAAATAGCCCTTGAAGAACCATAAGATTAATTAATAAGAATGTAAATCCAATTAATCTGTTCTAGACTCTCCAAAATATGAACAAAAATACATTTTATATAGAATAACTGTAGTGTTACATACAGAACACTGTGAGAAATAAATACAAAAGACTAATGAAATGGATCAATGAACATTTAACATCACTCTTACAGGTTTACGCTCTGTTTTAGAGAGTGCTGGTGTGGTCACCCGTTCTCGGCCGCTATTTGTTTTCACACCCATTTTCAGGCGGTAGCGCTGCGCGCTGTCGCCATGTGATGTATCTTAGTTTGTTTTGAGCGTTATCAACAAGAAACAACAATAAACAAAGCCAAAATGAATGACGAACACGTGGGTGGATGTTTTGTTTTTATGAAATTAGTGGTGAGTCGCATGGGAACGCTGATGAAAACCGGGCAGATGAACAACAACTGGGACAAAAGTTCCCTGAAAAAAGTCGACAATAACTCAATTGTACAATAACCGAGGTTCCACTGTAGATTTATATCATCTTGACTAGTTTATGAAGATGTCACTCTTGTCTTATAAAAAGAAAATTATTTTTTTTGCTCTAACAGAACACCCCCAAGCCAGGAACCCTGCAGGAACGTTTATTTTTAAGAGTGTACTGCTTAAAGAAATACATCAAGAGCTTGGTTCACTCTGAGATGCAGTGCAGTGTCCACTGCCTAGGAGCTTTTTATGCATTCTCAGGACTAACCACACTGAACACTCCATTTCACCTGGCTGAAGCTTGTTTTATGATTACATCCTTCATAAATCACAGCAAAAGGATCTCCTTCAGGCTATTTCCCACCCGCACAAAAGCTCTTTTAAAGAGCGGCTTTGTAATTCTAGCAACAAATAGAGCTGCCACATCACTCAGCTGAGCCTAGTTCAGTCTTCCACTTACATGTCAAATAATAGCAGGACAGGACGCTTCTGAATTTTGGGTTGCAGAGTTGCATTAGGCATAACTGTAATTACATGATCACAAGCTTCATGGCTCAGGCTGAACATTTCAAGATAACGAGCTGGAATTAATTGATTATGTGGTTAAACAATTAAATAGCATTCATTTAAACTTCACATCAGCCACTAATCAATTAATATCTTCAGTTATTCATAATATCACTCTGAAATATAAAGATATTTTATGTGTATTCTTATATTTTATGCTCTCACTGTCATATCAAAACCTTATAACATACATTTGATTTATAACAACTGGATATTTGAATAATTCAAAATTAATAAAAGTTTACTTTGTTAAATCAACGTACATTGAAATTTTTGATTTACATGTTTGTGTCACTTAAGTTTATCTACAGAATTATTGACGTACTGAGTGATATACTGTAGTTACTTATTTACATACTGAGTAATGTACTGTACTTAATTACTTAATTACATACTGAGTAATATACTGTAGTTATTTATTTACATACTGAATAATGTACTGTAGTTACTTATTTACATACCGAGTAATGTACTGTAGTTACTGAATTACATACCAAGTAATGTACTGTAGTTACTGAATTACTTACATACTGAGTAATATTCTGTAGTTGCTTAATTACTTACATACTGAGTAATATACTGTAGTTACTTAATTACTGACATACTGAGTAATCTACTGTAGTTACTTAATTACTGACATACTGAGTAATCTACTGTAGTTGCTTAATTACTGACATACTGAGTAATCTGCTGTAGTTGCTTAATTACTGACATACTGAGTAATCTGCTGTAGTTGCTTAATTACTGACATACTGAGTAATCTACTGTAGTTACTTAATTACTGACATACTGAGTAATCTGCTGTAGTTACTTAATTACTGACATACTGAGTAATCTACTGTAGTTGCTTAATTACTGACATACTGAGTAATCTACTGTAGTTGCTTAATTACTGACATACTGAGCAATCTACTGTAGTTGCTTAATTACTGACATACTGAGCAATCTGCTGTATTTGCTTAATTACTGACATACTGAGCAATCTGCTGTATTTGCTTAATTACTGACATACTAAGTAATATACTGTAGTTGCTTAATTACTGACATACTGAGAAATATACTGTAGTTGCTTAATTACTGACATACTGAGTAATCTACTGTAGTTGCTTAATTACTGACATACTGAGTAATCTACTGTAGTTGCTTAATTACTTACATACTGAGTAATCTACTGTAGTTACTTATTTACATACTGAGTAATCTACTGTAGTTACTTATTTACATACCGAGTAATGTACTGTAGTTACTTATTTACATACCGAGTAATATACTGTAATTCTTTAATTATTTACATACTGAGTAATATACTGTAATTCTTTAATTATTTACATACTGAGTAATATACTGTAGTCCCTTAATTACTTAATATTCTAGTGCAGTCTAGTATTCTGTGAAAAAGTAAAACTACATCCCAGCCTGTAGGTTTGTTAAATACAGCCGTACTGCACTGTACTTTTTCTTGTGTTGTTAGAATGGACTCGTGAAAATCTGAGCTTGTAGCACTAGTGACTGAGCTATAAATTAATTTGTGAGTGATTTTCTGTGATATCTGTAGGCAACAGGTCTAAAACGCCTGCTTTCAGAAGTGTGGTGAAAGCTGGCCTTCACATTAAGGCTTAGCAGTCCAAAGCAACACTATGAGCACTTTGGACTCAGCTGGAGCCATCCACTGTGTGCTTTACAGCTAACCTAACGCTAGTGCTGAGTGACTGGCTTTTAACACACAGCCTGCCCACACAAACACATCTCACCCTCCACCTAGCAGTAAATGTATGCACAGCAGGGGTGTATAAATTCATCCTGGCGCTCAGATCAGCCGGGTAATAGATGATGAAGTCCCACGAAAAGGTCATCGTTAAATGTCAGCACTCTGTCTCAATGGCTTCCCCGCTTCTGTCACACTGTGGTCGAGGAAAGGGACTTCGTCACTCAGCAGACGGAGCGTGCCTGGCCCGTCAGTTTCCGACAGGAGAAGAGAGGCGGTCCACTATCACAGCCTGACCAGTCCACTTCTATCACACTGACCTGCCATAACAGGCACTGCGAGCATATTTCAACCAGCAATCTAACAGTAAGAATGTAGAAAACCCACTGAATCCTAAATACCCTGCTGAGCTCTACAGTACAGTTCAATTACCGAAATCACTGTAAATTAGCCTAACCGGCCACAGCATTTAACACATATATTCATTTCCTAAGTCTCATTTAGCTCTTTAAGCTCTAAGTGTTCACTGATGTGATATTCAATAGTAACTGAAGCTTACATACTGAATTATTGTCCAGTTATACATACTGAAGCAATATTTAGTCACAACTGACTATCTTAATTTTTCTCTTTAATTATGAAAAATATACAAGTGTTATTGAGTTACTGAACAACAAAGGCCCTATTTTTTTTCTGTGTTAGTATTGATGGGTAATTATTAATAAGATCTGCAACTCTAAAGCTGTGCAAAACTACAATATCTGCAGATTTTAGACTAATTAACTCTATCTAAACTCTATCTAAAAACTGAGTAATATACTGTAATTACTGGATTACCTACGTAGAGTTACTGAATTAGTCATTAATTTTGTGCATACAATAGTTACTAAATTACCAAACTACTGAGTAATATACAGGAAGTACTGATTTACTTCCATTCTAAGTAACTTACAGTAGTTACTGAATTACCTAAGTACTGAATAATATACTGTAATTACTAGATTGCCTATGTAATGATTAATATATAGTAGTTCCTGAATTACCCATGTACTGATTAATATACAGGAAGTAATGAATTGCTTGCATACCGAGTAATTTACAATAGTAACTGAATTACCAAAGTACTGAATAATGTGCAGGAAGTACTGAATTACTTGCATAATAAGTAACTTACAGTAGTTACTGAATTACCAAAGTACTGAGTAATGTGCAGGAAGTACTGAATTACTTGCATAATAAGTAACTTACAGTAGTTACTGAATTACCTAAGTACTGAATAATATACTGTAATTACTGAATTACATATGTACTGAGTAATCTACAGTAGTTACTGAATTAGTAATGCACTGTATACATACAATAGCTGTTCAATGACCAAAGTACTGAGTAATATACAGGAAGTACTGAATTACTTGCATACCAAGTAATTTACAATATTAATTGAATTACCAAAGTACTGAATAATATACTGTAATTACTAGATTACATATGTACTGAATAATATACTGTAATTACTAGATTACCTAAGTACTGAATAATGTACTGTAATTACTGAATTACATATGTACTGAGTAATCTACAGTAGTTACTGAATTAGTAATGCATTTTGTACATATAATAGCTATTCAATTACCAAACTACTGAGTAATATACAGGAAGTACTGAATTACTTGCATACAGAGTAATTTACAATAGTAACTGAATTACCTAAGTACTGAATAATATACTGTAACTACTGAATTACATATGTACTGGGTAATCTACAGTAGTTACTGAATTAGTAATGCACTGTATACATACAATAGTTGTTCAATGACCAAAGTACTGAGTAATATACAGGAAGTACTGAATTACTTGCATAGAGTAATTTACAATAGTAATTGAATTACCAAAGTACTGAATAATATACTGTAATTACTAGATTACATATATACTGAATAATATACTGTAATTACTGGATTACCTAAGTACTGAATACTATACTGTAATTACTGGATTACCTTTGTACTATGTAATATACTGTAATTACTGAATTACATATGTACTGAGTAATCTACAATAGTTACTGAATTAGTAATGCATTTTGTACATATAATAGCTATTCAATTACCAAACTACTGAGTAATATACAGGAAGTACTGAATTACTTGCATACAGAGTAATTTACAATAGTAACTGAATTACCAAAGTACTGAATAATATACTGTAATTACTAGATTACAGATGTACTGAATAATATACTGTAATTACTAGATTACATATGTACTGAATAATATACTGTAATTACTGGATTACCTTTGTACCTTGTAATGTAAAGTAATTACTGAATTACATATGTAATGAGTAATCTCTAGTAGTTACTGAATTAGTAATGCATTATGTACGTATTGCAGTTACTGATTTACCAAAGTACTGAGTAATATACAGTAGTTAGTGGATTATGTACCAAGTCTCGTATAACAGTTACTGAATTACTGAAATATTCTGTGAAAGTCTAAATAGTAAGCCTAAGGTTTAAGGAGTTAATCCTCACAGCATTCTCTGAACAAGCCTGATGTAATTCACACCCATAAATGGAAAAGAGATGCAAAGTACTGTATTTTTTT